>OY829913.1:88038607-88150178 GCA_963691935.1 Nephrotoma guestfalica
AGGAAAAGTCCAAGTTAAATCTTGGTAAGAGATAATACATATACAGATTATACTTGTTGTCTCGAAGGGGGAAGTTTTTAATTTTTATGGAAACTGGGAAATGCCGGTTTTACAAAAATACTCTGTACAATTTTTTATCTTTTTGTTTTAATACATTTCCTCGAGTAACACTTGTTATTTTTTCCAACTTTATTTTTAATTTCTGCAAATTGCAGTGAGAAAATGACTCATTGCAGAAATAATGTTGTTTTTCTACCATTTTATAAAGTACATACAGAACAGCAATTATAATTTAATTAAAGAAGAAACTTAATGCAAATGTAAAATATTGTTGGCATAATATGCGAGCAGCGTCAGATTATTTTTTAATACATAGATGCACTGGCAGTTACTTTCCATTTGATGAATTATTTACTTCAGAAATTGCATATCCTTATAGTGTTGGATTGTAATTTGCAAACCAATACCGATATAATGCTGAATAAATGGTTGATTGATGCAATAAATAAAATGTGTGAAGTAACTATTTTTTATCGTACCAGTACACCACCCCAGCCATTTATCCACATCTATATTACATTCAGTTCTCCACATATTTTACCGAGTTGTTTCGCTTCGACTAGCACCGTTATTTTTAAGGCCATTGCTGGACTGCCTACTTTCCGCTTCTCTTGCCGATTCCATTCTAATGACATTCTTGTTATATCATTGGTCTCTTTAGGAGAGATCTACTGCCCACCAAGACATAATATCGTATGAAATTTATTTGTCAACATTTTTAATAATCTTGAACCAAGGTTTATTGTAGGAGGTGACTACAACATCTGTGCGTGGAGATCTCGACTCATAACACCACGAAAAAAAAAATAACTCCAGTTGTGAATATCACTCATCGCGTAAACCAACGTATTGGCCTACAGACATCAAGAAAGTTCCTGAAGCAAGGAAGGCATTGACGACTTTACTTCCGACCACACACCGGTCTTAATGATTCTTGACCTTACTAATAAATTTACTGATTGGGAATTGTTTAGAGAAAAACTGGTCAAAATTAAACAAGAACTTGAATTACAAGCAGCTGTATATTTTATTAACTCTATGCATGAAGCAGCTAAAGAGACAACACCCATATTAGGTGAGAACGCTGTAGAAGAGATTAACTACTCCATTGAGATTCGAGAACTGATAAAAGAAAGGCGTAGTAGAAAAAGAAGCATATGGCATAGAATCAGACACATTATTGACAAAATAAAATTTAATCGAGTAAATATAATAAAGTTAACCGAATAACAAAAGAACATAACGAAGCTTGTACTGAAAATTATTTGAAAGGTATGGGTCCTGAAACTGACCAAAATTATTCCCTTTGGAAAGCTACTAAGAGTTACAAGAGGCCAATAATCCAAGTGCCACCTATAAGGAACATAAAAGAGGAATGACCTCAGTATTTCAACCACACGACATACAATCTACAGGTGCTACCCCACTAGAAATTGCACAAGAAATAGACATAAATTGAATCCCAATAATTCACGTGGAAGTGTCAAAATTTCACCAAGGCTGATTAAGGAGTTATCAAAGAAAGCTGTCACTATATTAACATATATAATGCTTGCTTTCGACTTACATATGTGCCTGAGTGTTTTTAAGGTTGCACAAATAATGTGACAAAAAACAGACAAACCAGCTGAGCAAATTGCATCATACTGGCCGATCTCTTTGTTACTTATGATAGTTCAAAGTTGTTTGAGAACTTGTAATTGAAACGATTAAAACCAATGAAACGATTAAAATCAATGCTCATTATACCTGAATTCCAGTTTTGATTCAAGAATAAACATTCGACAATCGATCAAGTTCATTGCGTAACTGCAAAGACGGAACAAGCATTTGGAGAGAAGAAATATTGCCCTGCCGTATTTCTAGATGTATCGCAGGCTTTCAGTAGAGTATAGCCTGGGGGTCTTAATCTACAAGATAAGTAAATTAGTGCCACAAAATTACTGCCAATTGCTCGAGTCGTATCTCTCCAAACAAAAATTTAAAATATCACATGAAAAAACATACTCCAACTTTTACCCAGCCGTAGAAGGGGTGCTCCAGGGCAGTGTATTGGGGCCCTTCCAATATCTACTTTATACACCGACAACGGAAACAACCATGTCATCGAAACTTTTGTTGATGATACCACAGTATTGACATCAAGCGAATCGCAGGATCAAGCAGTTGAATACTTACAGCAAGCACGCGATAAAATCAGTCAAGGGAGCAGTGATTGGAAAATAAAGCTTAACCAGCTGAATGTAGTTGGGTGATTGCTGACCAAATGGCCAGCATTAGCTGTATGTTTAAATTTTTAGTAAATGCCCAAGTTCCAAAATCTCAGGTTAAGTTAAATAAAATTTTGTATCTCTTAAGAACTTTCTAGGTCGAAAATGGTCCGTTATGCTTGAAGTTGGTAATGGACCAAACTAATGTATGTTCTCCAGTGCTAGCTGTATGTTATAGGATTGGCACAATCTTCCAGCTTCCATATGGTCCCATATATATTTATATGAAAATCGTATATAACTTCCAAACCCTTCCTTGGCCGGAAATAGCGATTGATATTTTGAGATGGTACGTAGTTACGCGATTGCAAACCAAGCGACCAGCACCAGCCGTATGTTCAAATTTGAGTAAATGTCCGAATTCCAAAATCTCAGGTTAAGTTAAATAAAAATTTGTATCTCCTAGGAACATTCCACGCCGGAAATGATTCCTTAGGGTTTGAGTTGGTGCCCTTAATGATAAGGGCAAACTATGGTGAGCACTGCAGTGCCAGCCGTATGTTATAATTGGCACAATCGTCAAGTTTCGATATGGCCTCATATAAATTTATATGAAAATCGTCCATGACTTCCAATTTCGATTTGACTAGTTGGCCCCAAAAGTTCTTCGTTTGGGATCGTGTTTGGCCAGAAGCATTTTAGTAAACGTCTGAAAGATTTAGTCACAAATGCCGGGCGTCTTCTATTGTCCTCTGCGTGTGTTTCCATATTCCACATCCATACAGCATTACTGATTTCACACAGGCATTGATCATTCGTAGCTTTGTAGTTCGTGACAGAACGAACGCATTCCAGATCTTGTGTAGCATAGTGAATGAGGTATTTCTTGCTTTGTTGATGCGTATCAACCGTTCCCTACAGTCCCGCCTGTTCTTACTACGGTACATCCAAGGTATACGAACTTATCAACATCCTCGATAGTTTCTTGACTGCTAGACTCTGCCATTTGGGGACGTATTTTCCAATTATTGCATTACATTATCAAGTACTATTAAGAGCAGTAGTCGAGAGATAACACATCCTTGACTGACTCCTCGTGTGTTGTAATATTTCTCACTTTGCTTCCCCATGTATTCAACTCTATTTACAGCATCCCTGTTCTTTTCCGTAATGAGTTCAATTATAATTCTCGGAATGCCATTTCGCAGATTGCTTTTTAGATCGCACATCTTCTGATGGAATCGAATGCGCGGGAAAAGTCCACAGAGAGTAGGTATAGTGGTGAGCCCCATACGCTTGATTGTTCAACAATGAATCGATGTGGTATGTGCAGCTTCTATTACGCCTAAAACCAGCCTGATCGTTTCTCATATGCTGATTATCCGTTGGTGATATTCGGACAAGAATGATCATTTGTAACACTTTCATTGCACTATTGATGAAGGAGATGCCTCGTCAGTTCTTGTTTTATCTAGGGTCGCCTTTCTTTGGAATTGATAAGGAGTAGAGTTAGAGTTTTTACCGTTAAATGGTGTATCACCATTTACTAATTCTTCTAGAATAGTATACATACCGGCTGCTATGTTGCTGTTTATCTTCTAAATAGCACTTTTAACGTCCCGTTTCATTGGTGGATGGGTGTTTATAGTTTCGTTATAGTTGCCATCGGGGAGCTCATCATTTTGTTCATTATCTGTTCCGTTGACTTTGAAGGACTCTTTCCATCTATTAAGCTGATGATTTTCTGGGGTTAAGACTTGTCCAGAAGAAATCTTGATTAATTAGTTTGTGAACTTTCCGGTGACTCTTTTTACACATGGCTGTAGTTAGTGTGCGCATCTTTATATTTGCTGCTGCTGCTTCTTCAGTCTCGAGAATGCCTTCAGTATATATTCCGCGATAACTTATTGCCATCTTCTTTAATTTATTTAGCAGTATCTTCGTATTTGTTTCGATTTTCCGACGTATTTTCATTCACAAATTTTCAATTTCCCACCATGTATCATCTTTAATTTATGGTTTTCTGGTATAGTTTTAGTAGACAAGCACATTGGTAGCAGTCTTAACGTAGGCTACTTCTAGTTGGTCCCATTTTTGATAGATGCTGGTTTCTCAATGTTGAATTTCCTCCGATTGATCATTGGGTGATTCACTATTGCTGCCTGTTTGATTTTGAAATTTGATATTTGACATGATCATTTGGATTTTTAATTCTTCTACCTGATAATGTCTAAGTTTATTTGTGTATATTTTTGTGTGTGTGAATTTTCGGCCGCCTATGAATAGCTATTTGTGCCACAGTAACCGATAAGTCTTTCTCCATTGTTGTTTCTTGCAGAATATAATTCGTATTTAAACATGATTGACGCTAAACCGGTGTTATCGATTCTAATTTTCACGTTGAAATCTCCTTGAACAATTTTTATATCATTTCTGGGTGCACTAAAGATTGTAGCTTGTAACATCTGCTTCCTCCGTATGTGCATAGCACTCAATTATCGTTGTATTCCTTATATTTAATTGGAATCTTGCTGTTTTTATTCTGCTACTTATATATTTCCATTCGAGTAGTGCTTTCTTCCCTTTAGTTGTTGGTAATATTACTACTCCTTGTTCATGTGTGTCTTATTTATATCAGATAACATCAGATCATCTGATATACCACTCCTATTCCACGATAACGTGAGTTTTGATGTCAAATCTCACTTGAAACATGATTGAAAACAAAATCTCAAAAATGTCAAAACACGAAATAGTTTGCAAAAAATGCCTGATTATTGGACAATATATCATTCCGTCAGGAGCATTTTTTCAAATTTTTTATTATGGCGGATTCAATTTCAGCGTAAAAACCAATTTTGCGAAGATGCAAATCATTGAAAATATACAATACGTAATAACAGAAATGCCCCAACGGAGTTTCCCGCGATTTTAGGCAACAATAATATTCTAATATGACCTTTTATGACGATTGAGTAATTTTAAGAAAATGGTCCTTTGTATGGAGAAATATATTGTTCGAGAGTATTTTTAGATTTTGGAGCATCATTTAACGAGAAAAATCATATCTCAATTCTTGGTTAAAATAGCATCAAACGGCTTTCTATTCTAGATAGAAGAAATTCCATAGCATATCCGTGATAATTAGCTAGAATATAGGTACACTATTTTTGGGGCGAAAAATTGGCGATATTCTCGACGTGTGACAGTTAATTTTAATGAATACTAGTTTAAGCATGAGTGTGTTATAACATTAGGTTCCGATTTTCAAGCTAAACTCCAAACAAAATGGTATATTGCCCCAGTTAATTTTTTCAGACATTTTTGTGGTATGACATTTTTTTGTCAATCGTAGGAAGATTTGGCATCAAAACCGGAAGAGTGGTATCGATGATAACTTGATCATCCAATTTGTCACAATAATAATCGTGTTTTCTTAATTTTCGGTAATTGGGACTAACCACTTGGTCGTTGATTTTCCAGAATTAATATTATTTTATTTCGATGGACTGTAAAATTCCCAAAAAGAATCAATTCCTGAAGGTACCGATGTAAAAGGGTTTCCAATTTGGGCGGGTCGATATTTGCCGCCTGTGGCGAACATGTTGTTTTGGTGGCCTCTTTCTAATCTGGTGTTTAGTCGTTAGTACAAAGGTTAGTACAAAGGTTGCGCGTGTTTCGCTCATTCTCGTTTGGTGTTAAAATTCGGTAAACAATCAGGCAACACTCGTACGACAAAGGAACGCCAGATCGGCCGAGAAAATTGTCGCAGTCCGTGAAAGCGTACAGGAAAATCCGAGGCAGCCAATTCCTCGCCGTGCATAAGAACTCGGCATTTCGCAGGCTTCAACTTTGCAAATTTTGCATTGGAACTTGGACCTACACTCATACAAGGTCCATCCGACCCAGGAGTTCAAAGTTAATGACCATAGACAACACCGTTTGTTCGTTGATTGGGCTTTGGAACGTTTGGAACAGGACCCCAATGTTGGACGAAAAATTTTTGGTGCGGCTTTTGAACTGGCGGCGTCATTAGTCCGTATTTTTTTGAAAATGGCGTTGGTGAGGCCAACACCATCAACGGCGAACTTAAGTGGAGTTGGAGATGCTAACCGATTGTTTTGGCCTCCTCAAGTGGCAGGTCTATGCTAATAAACCACAATCAACCGATGCTCCTAAAACCAACATAACCAATACCATCGCTCAAATTCAGCCGGATCTATGCGGCAGAGTAATTGAAAATTGGACCACTCGGATCCGTGGAACCGTGAGTACTAAATTTCGTTAAAACCTCACACACAGCTCTTTTCTATTCCATTTCAACATCGACCCGTGCAAATTGAAAAACCCTTTACAACTGAAACTTTTACATTAATACATTTTTAACCGGAATGGAACTAAGTAAAATATTTTATATTAGTTCATGTTTATGAGTGGAGTGGCAATAGGTCGAAGGAGAAATAATACACGGAAGAAAATGCTCGAAGGTCAAGACACGCGGTGACTAATGCCAAAGGGGTACTTACCAGGTTGGTATATGGACCCGAGGACCATACCATTTACGGGAAAAACGGTTCAGATTAGATTTCCAATATTTTAGCGGTAATGACTGATCTCGTTTAAAAAATCTGTTTTACAGTAAAAATTTGGTACCCGTACAGCCAGCCCTTACAGATTTATTGATTAAACTTAATACTTAAACTTTTTTTATAAATTAGAAGATCTCAATGATTTTTGGCCGAGACCGACCAACCGGAAGTGGCAGCTTTTCGATATAACCTTTATCGATTTTTGCAAATATTTTGAAAAGTAGAGTAACAAAATTATCAACGTAATTGTAAATAAAATTTCAAACAAAATTACTTCGTATCTTAGTTCTCTTCAAAGTTTAGTTTTACCGGAAATGATGAGTTTTAATAAAATAAAGGTAGATGTCACCAAAATTCAATCGAGGTGCGGCTCGAAAATTTTTGAAAAACTGCATTACCTTTAATTCGTATCCCGAATTTTTTACATCAGCATACCAAAACAAGATTTGAATATTATAAAATAAGTAACTGCAAATCCAATATACAAACAATTTCAAAATATTAGTCTGCATTCAAAATACGAGTATAATTATATTATGGAAGACTCTGAACAAATTTTTTGACACATTTCTATACGAGGTTTCAACAAAAAATTGACAATTGAAATTTTCTCTTGTGGCAGTTTCCACTTCGCTGAGACTTCGGCCACGAAGTAAAAAAGGCCATCTAGATTCCTAAAAATGTAGCTTAGACTGTGTAAGACTCAGTATGTAACGATTTTCGACAAAAAAATTTACGAAGAAATTTTGTTCTGTAAAGAGATAAGGCCATCTTTAATCTAAAAACTGTTTCCTTAGTTCAATAAGATGTAAAATAAAGTTCCGTGCCAGACTCAGTATGAAACGATTTTGAACAAAACATTTACGGTTAAGAGTTTTGCTTCTGTTACCTAATTTTTCATGTAATCACCGGGTATATAACGTAATTATTTTATCCAGTTACTCAACAATACGTTTATCATTTACACAACCCGCACCCATGAGACCTATTTCACATCGCCCCCTTTATATTGGGTATATTCTACCGTGTAACGTATATTGTACATCCAGTTTGACTACTTCAATCAACATGTTCGCTCACATTTTCATATTGTGTCTTCGAATAACTATTGGATTTTGCTCAACGTGTCCAAATATTCCAAATGCTTTTTTCGGTCAACAATGGACCAACGACTACGAAATAATCGATGGAGTAATCGATACCTATTCAATTGAACATCACACCTACCACCAGAAGGTTTCGACGTTAATGCATTTGTCTTTATGTGGTTTAAACGATTCATATGTTTGTAATGAAGAAGAATTGTGTAACACTAAAATGTTGATACCATTTATGACAAAAAATCGTAATAAATTTACAAGTCCGTTTCATCTCGAGATAAGTAATATTATTACTGGAAAATCTAATTCACCAGGGATACATTGCAGTTTTAATTTATTCGATGGAAAAGTGATTGGGATCAATGAGACAAGCATTACCATGCAAGGGGAAGCGACTTTTGAAAAGACATTGGTAAATGCACCAGATGATTCATTTTCCAAGCCAATACTGTTCCTTAAGTGCGCCGGAGACGTTCTGACTTCTATGAAACCAATGAAATCAGTAAAACTGAATATTACAATTTATGCAACGCAAACGAAACAATCACTAACAAGTTGGAGTATACTTTACGGTGGTGTTGCCATTTTTATTGGAATAATTTTGATTGGAATTATTATTTTTATTGTTTTAGAAAAAAGATGCTTTTATCCCCGTGCCACGACCGTAATCGAATAACATATTTATAAACTTGTATAAATTTAAAAGGTTTTATGATGATTCTCAACACTAGTATTTTTAATAAATAGAAGTTTAAAGTACAAAAAATATTAAAAATTTCATCTCCTGTATTTTTAAAGCAAAAAGATTAATCGATAATGCAGATAGTGTCTGTAAAAGTAACGATTCAACATTTGATAGTTGCAAGTAAATAATTTTGTTATGTATTTTTTATATAAAATTGCTATGAAAGATATCGTTTTCGTTGGATAATTTTCAACTTAATTTCTCTGAGTTCCTCCCATTTTTCGAAAACGCCTAAATTTTATATTTCATCCAGATAAGTCAATTGATCTGAGCTGTACAGAACCTGATTAAAGCTAGCCTAAAGATTTGACTAGAATATAACCCCCCCCCCCTCGCCCTACCACCGTTGAAAACAGTTTTAATAAAATCTGTACCACAGTAAACAGTGTGAAGTATTTGTGTACATATGTGTTCAGAGGCCGTTAATATACGTGGATCTGTGCTATGTCAGTGCACCGAAATCGATTTGGTTAATTTTTTGTTTTCTATGAAATAAACTGCTTGCAATAGGCCTTGATACTACAACAGATACAAAAGTTAGTGCTTGAACCAGTAAAATTTATTAGAAGTCTTGTTTTCATATGTTTGTGACGAGAAAAACACTTTCTGGAAAAATCCACAACATGGTAGGAATAAATTAATTAGACTTATGTATACATTTAGTATCCAGGATTCTGAAAGATTGACTGTTGCTTCAATGTGAGACGCAAGTTAAACTATTTAAGGATGTAAGAACGGTTGCAGTTAGCGTTGCGGTCAAATGCTATTAAACATACCAAGAAGCAGCTAAGCAAAACTGATATCTTTTAGACGATTTAGTTTGGCAACAAAACTCTGAAAGTCACCATATCGGAGTCTGGGCCTGCTTAAATTAGGCAAATTTTTGCATGTGTTTGTGTCTTTCCTCGGCATTTACTGAATATATATATATATATATATATATATATATATATATATATATATATATATATATATATATATATATATATATATATATATATATATATATATATATATATATATATATTTACATATATCGCAAACTCTACGTAAGGGAATAGCCTTGCACCAATTGCGCGTCGTATTCATTAAATGTCATTTAATTCGCTTTAACGATATTTGACGATTTCAACGGATTTCGTAATAATGACTAGGTCCCATTAATTTGGAAGGAAACATTGATTGGTATGAAAGGTTGATTCGTAATTTCTGATAAAGATGAAGCTGCTAATTTAATAATAATTCGGCCAATATGCAATAGGGGTGCATGCCAATGAGAAATAATGTGACAACAACTACACTACACAACGTTAAGCAACCATTGCTTGGGATAGTACAAATTTAGGTGATCGCATGAGAACAGCATAAAAGTAATTGTAAGGTGGCATATCAGTATGTCTCATCCAGTGGCAGTGTACATATTCCGGCAACCATAAGACTGACTTAAATTCAATAGCCTTTTCACACATTATAATCCGAAATTAAATCAAATCCCCGTTAATAGAGGGTTGTTTGCAAAAAAGAAAAAAACAATTTTACATAATTTGCCTTTAAACCGGTGTATATTATGGACTGGTTTTATACAAATTCGCAAATTGGACAATAAATTTCTGTTGTGACGCGAACATTGGAAACCTGTGCAAAAACTGTGTGTATATTTTATGAACATGTTTAATCTTAATATGATCTGGAGGAAATTAAACTAAGTTGTAATTTATGGGATCTGAAATTTATAAGTTGTCGTGTTTAATGTCAAAATACAAAATGAAATACAATACAACAGAACATCACAAGGTAGTATGGATAACTAAATATTAAGAATGGCTCCATCCCTTCTAACTAAAAGCTTTTAAAAAATTTAGCAGAACCCCTATCAAAATGATTTAAAAACAAATGGAAAATCGAAGGTTAATTTTAGGTTAATTAAATGCCCTATTATAATTGTTTTAAAATCATTAGGCTATATCACTTCAAAGCTACCAGAATAAAATCAAAAATCGGACCAAAAACGAAATTATAACGCAAATCAATTATATTGGGCTCCACTCGTTCTTGACCAAGGTTAGGTTAGGTTAGGTTAGAGTGGCTGCTTCCGCACACTTAGGCCAATAGCGGCCCATTGTGATACCACAGGATCCTATTTTCCCTTTACCCCCGTTAACACCATCCAGAGCTACTTATGTAGCGTAAAATATCTCGCACTCCACAGTTCGCGAGTTCCGAAAGGCTGTTCATCTCGTACACACCTAAGTATTTATGCCTTCTGTATGATAGAGCTGGACACGAGCATAGGAAGTGATCTAAAGACTCTTCCTCCTCTTCGTCCATACAACTTCTACAAAAGTCATTCGTCTGTAGAACCAGCCTTCTCGCATGTTCCCCAAAAAGGCAGTGTCCTGTCAGTATCCCTACGACCAAACTTAAGTCCCGTTTCCCCAGGGATGTGAATGCCTTGGAGCGCTTCAAGTCCAGTTTTGGCCAAACCTGCTTTGCTACCCTGCACGTGAGAGTGTTGGTCCACCTCTCATTTGTCAAGACGATTGCCTTTCTCCCGAGCGCTAATTTGAGCGCTGCTATAGGTCTCCCCAGAACTGCTCTTTCCGGCTGCATCTGGAGAGTCGTACCGTACCTAGCTAGTTCGTCTGCCCTGCATTTTCCCGTGACGTCCGATTGACCAGGGACCAGATTATCTGGATCTCATTAAGAGATGATCGACAATCTAGCGCCACCCGTGACTTCAGACAAACCGCCTCTAGTGACTTGATCGCCGCCTGACTGTCCACATAGATTGTGATATCCCTCCCGGATACCACATTATGCTTCAACCATGTCATGACTTCCCCGATCGCCACCACTTTAGCCTGGTACACGCTGCAGTAGTCAGGGAGACGAACAGAAATATTGACGTTTAGCTTCTCACAGAAGACTCCGGCTCCTACCTTACCGTCTAGCTTAGAGCTGTCAGTGAAAAATTGCAGTGCCTCGTTTTCCAGTATTGATCCGTTCCTCTAGGATTCTCTCGAGGAACAGATGGTCCCGAAACCTTTATTGAAGCACAACGTTGGTTTACTATAATCTATATTCGCCAGTTCTTTGGAGGTGGAACATAACCTCTAAAGCTCGTGTAGGAGTTGACCTAAGCGCCCCGCTTATAAGCATACAGGCCGTTCTTTGTACCTTTTCCATCATCCTTACATATGTTACCTTATTCAGAGCTGGCCACCACACGCCCACCCCATACATCAGCACAGGTCTTATCACTGCGGTATAGATCCAGTTCACCAGCGCTGGTTTCAAACCCCAACTCTTACCTATGGCGTTCCTACACGAGTAAATGGCTACATTAGCCTTCTTCACCCTTTCTATAATGTTGGGCTTCCAGCTGAGCTTACTGTCCAAGATTATGCCCAAAAATCTCGCTTTATCAGCAAAAGCCAGTCTAATGCCGTTCACGGTAGGAGGGCTAACTACCGGAATTTTATATTTCCTAGTAAATAGTACCAGCTCTGTCTTGGAAGGGTTGATCCCTAATCCACATTTGCTGGCCCATCTAGTAACGATCAGGAGTGCATTTTGCATAACATCCCTAATCGTATCCACATGTTTGCCTGAGATAACTATCGCTAACTCATCTGCATACGCTACAACTCCTATCCCCTCCCTCTCCAGTTTCAACAGCAATCCATTCATCACTGCACTCCAAAGAACGGGGGACATTACACCTCCCTGCGGGGTTCCTCTAACCGCCCTTCTTCTAATGGTGGACTCCCCCAGTTTTGAGGTAATGATCCTGCTTACCAGCATCTGATTTATAGTCTGATTTATCTGATTTATACCTACTTATAGGGTAGTCCACCTTCAAACATGACAATCCTTCCATGATCGCCTCCGTTTTTACATTATTAAAGGCACCCTCAATGTGAAGAAATGCTACCATACAAAACTCTTGCGAGTGAATTGACTTCTCAATCATGCGTACTAGATCGTGCAGAGCTGTGTCCGCCGACTTCCCCTTACAGTACGCATGCTGCGACACTGCCCAATTCCTGGGCTCAATTTTTGATCGAATACCTACATCTACCAACCTTTCCAAGGTTTTCAGCAGAAAGGATGATAGAGTTACCGGTCTCAGATCCTTTGGGTAAGCATGTGAGCTTTTTCCCGATTTCGGGATAAAGACCACTCTGGCCTCCGTCCATTTCTTAGGAATATAGACAAGTTTCAGACATCCCCTGAAGATACCCTCCAGCCAAGGGAGGATGACTGCCGAGTTCCTTTGGATCTCTGCTGGTATAATCCGATCCGGGCCCGCCGATTTATACGGCTTAAAACCGTTCAGCGCCCACTGGATTCGCTCCCTGTCTACAATGCCCTCGATCTCTACTGAAGGTGTTACTCGATGAGCTCCGGGCTCTATCGAGTCATCAAAGCTTCCCGGAAAATGGGTCTCAATGAGGAGCTCCAATGATTCCACACTTGAAGCTGTCCACGACCCGTCCGGTCTTATCAAATAACTAGGACTGGTTGGGTTAGAAGCTAGAATTTTCCTAAGGCGAGAAGTCTTAGAGACCTCCTCCATCCTACCACAGAAGAGTCTCCAAGACCACCCTTGTGCCTTCCTCAACTCTTTCTTGTACCTTCTTAGGTCCTCCTTATAGAAGTCCCAATCCCGTACCTCCCTTGTGCTTTTAGCTTTATTAAAAGCTGTCCTACATGCCCTTCGATAGGTTCCCAACTCCGTGGTCCACCAAGTCGGTTTCTACTTACCTCTAGGCTTTATCAGGTGGCACGCGGCCTTAAATGAGAGATTGCATGCTTTTGTGACCGTATCAACCATGCGATACAATTCTTCTACTGTCGACGGAGGTCCGGGGACCTCCAGTGGCAATACTTGAGCTAACATCTCCATATATTTGTTCCATTCAGTCCTTCTGGGATTCCTGAAGGGTTTCCAGGTAACAGGTTTAATGTCGAGGTTGTATGTTACATATCGGTGAACAGAGAATGAGTGCTCCTTCGCGACTCTCCATCCTCTGATCATACGAAAGATCGTTTCCGACGCAAAGGTCACATGTAAAACCTCCTGCCGATTTTTAACAATGAATGTTGGCTCTCGTCCAATATTGCAAACACAAGGTTGGTATTTAATAAGTAATCAAAAAATAACTCACCCCTCTCGTTTATGTCTGTGCTTCCCCAGATTGTGTGATGCGCGTTTGCATCAAAACCGAGTATAACACCTACTCTTCTTTGATCTGCTTCCCGATCAGTTCCCCCAGTTATCCGGTGGAACGTGGAACCTCCTTCTCGCGATCCATATAGGCTGAGGCTAGCCATAGTTTTTCCCCACTAGCCTCAACACTTACTGCAGTGACGTCTCCACTACTAAATTGAGAAAGAAGAAAAATACTCAGATTATTTTTCGCTAAAATACACGATCTGATCTTCTCAGAGTTGCTTGAGTATAATAACTTATACCCTTTTGTTCTGAGGCCACAGATCCTGTTATTGTTAATCCAAGGTTCTTGGATTAACACCAAGTCCTCATCTGATTGAGTCAGCCTGAGAGCAAGAGCTGCCGAGGCAGCCTTTGTATGGTGTAGGTTTATTTGTGCAATCTTAATCATTGCAGTCCACCTTACTCACCTCCTCCTGCACCCCCTGCATCGGGATAATGCCATCTAACGCTTTATTTCGGTCGCCATTCTCCTCTTGTCGAGAGTTCGTCAGTACACGCCCAACAGTCTCCAGAGAGAGGAGACTACCTCCCATAACTATGCTGCCCACATCAGAAGCATCACTCTCCTGGCCGGCCTCTGCCTGCTTGACCATATCCCGTTGGATCCGTTCTCCGTCACCCTCAGAATGGTCTTTCATCCCTGCATCGGCCTCGTCCTTTTTATATGTTTTGAGAGTGATCGACCCGAACCCGAAGTTGATCACTCCCTTTGTTTTAGCAAAGGAAGCCAGGGATTCTTTATTGATCAGCATAATTGCCAATCTAAAGCCCTCCTTAGCCTCCTCTTGCTTCACAATCCTCCAATCTTTCGTTGGAAGATGTGGATTGCTGGCCCGAATGATCTCGAGGATCTCCTCCGGTTTCTCTGGCTCGGTTGGCAGCCATACGCGTGCCCTCGGTCTGCTCGGAATTTCCTCTCTGGAGACTGCCTCAAGCCTCGCGCCCTGCCACGCCTCGCCTACTTCGGCCACCGCCCTTTTGTAAAGGTCGACCGATCTCTGGTCTGAGCACGCAGTTAACTTCACGCGCCCCTGGTACCATCCTGCATCTCTGCAGGACGAGGGGGATCCCGGATTTTCTCTCGGGATCCTCAGAAAAGTGGAGTTTAGTGCATTGTACACCACCCTCCACTTCTCTGACGTGATGCTCCCATCTTCCTGACTCCTGTCAATGACGGCTAGCACCAACACGTGCTCCTTTAGGATTTCACTGAATAGCTTCAGCTTTTGATCCTTAGGAGCATTCGATGTCCTATCTACTTGAACCTTGGCTCGCTTACTATCGCCAGCTACCAGCTCATCCTGGGACCTCTGCCTTTTAGACACAAGGGCCCTTTCCGAGCTATCGCCGGCGACAGTTTTTTTTTCCATGCCAGAGATTCCTTTTGTTCCACTGTAAGCTGCCCCTCAGGGGTCGCAGCCAGTTTCTCCAATATTCAAAACGCCGACCGTCTCTCTCTATATCGACGCTTCGCCGGAGGAAGCTCTCTCACTCCCCCACTATTTTGTTTGGCGGTCCCGCTTCCACCTGGCTTCAATGCCATGGCGTCGCTTCCCTTTGCCTCTGAGGGGGCCCCACCTTTAAGGTTCGAGTTACCCCCTTCTTTTACATTTCCGGTTTTTGAAGGGTACCGGCCCCTTTATTTTTGTTAATACCTCTGTTTTCCATGTTGCTTCCACGAGTATCGGAGAAATACTGGTCAACCTGCGCAGAGATCCGTATACACAGGTAAGGCTAAATACAACTGGAGATCGCCAGGTATCCAGAGGGCTCCGTTCGCGACTGGGCTTTGTTAAATGGGCTCCCAGCCTAGTCGATCCTCAGCACGGGTCGCATACCACCTTAATCCGGCCCATTGGCTTACCGAGCACCACGACCCCTCGCGCCCCCGCCCCCTCCAGCACTCACCCTCCATTCACCCATTCATTTGGATATCCCAACCTAATGGGACCCACTCCATTCATGGGATGACCCGTTTATAGGGTTCCCCACTCACTCCTTGGGACCCGGGAGAGCCGGGAGCCGCAGCGCCCAGTTCGCCGTGGTTAGTAGTCGATGGTTTTGTGGTGGCATCAGTTTCGCCCTTTCATGCTGGGTATCATAGGCACTCAGAATTTAGTGAACTGAGGTTAACCACTCCCCAGTTCCCTGAGACTCTTCTCCCAGCACAGCTGCGGTTGGGGCGGCTTATTTAATTCACCGCTAACCTACCTATCGATCGGCCGTCTACTATCCACCAACTGTGAACCCCCCCCCCCCCCCCCCCCGATAGCTGCAGCCCGCCACGGATTCTTGACCAAACTTTAGGTTATTTAATATCTTAATTGGTTTACTAAGTAAACCTTACTTGGAAATGTGAAATTTGGTATATTTCTTCGTCCTACAGCGTAAAAGAGCAATAAGAACAGATTTTTCGAAATTCAGTTGGTTTTAAAATTGTTTATTTGAATGCGATAAGGCTGATCTTATTCGAATGGGTCTTTTAGTGCTATAAGTATATAATCTTTCATACTTTGGTGGTTAGATTTCAGCAGTCATAATGTTATATATTACCAAGCTAAAACACTTACATTGTTTTTCGGGCAAATTGAATTACTCATGATGATTTATTAAAAACATTTCACCGAAAACCACAATTTTACGAATCAAACTTTTAAATCTTATAAAACACTCTATCAGACCTATTAGAATATGCTAAACGCTTCTTGAACGTGAAATACTAACTATCTCGCAAAAAAAAATATTAATTAATTTTAAGTGACTAAAAATAAAAAACAATAACAATAGCTTAACAATTGAACTAAAAAGTGCTACAAACATTACCCAAAACTGCTTAAAAATCGGAAGTTTAGAAAATCGGAAGTGACCCTCTTTCTTATTGATGTAGTAGTTGTTACAACTCAGCTGTGAAATAAAATAGCTTACCATTCACGATGCGCGGCTCAGTCTGTAACTTAAAAAATCTCGGTTCAAACACTAAGGGTAGTCACCAAAGACTGACCGATCCTACAACTGCATCTACCGGCATACCTCTTCTGCCGTAAACACCGCGTACCACCGATCAAGTAAAATTTGATGATAACTACACCAATAGTTTCAAGCGTCTTGAACAACCTATGAATCTGCTTACAGATCTGTTACTGACAATACACAAGTGAAGGAGAAATAAGATCGAACTGAAGAAAACAACACGCAGCTTCAGCTTAGTATATTTACTTTGGAAACGGAGGTTGAACATATGTAGGAAAAACAGAAACAACTTAGTAATATAGGGAATTCCATATAAAATAAGCGACCCATTTTCCTTAACATTGAAAATATTGAAAGCGATCGAACATATAAACAGTGCATAATGCATTTGGAAAGTGGTAGGTAGTTCAATCAAAATTAATGTTATGTAACTGTTTTTATTACGAGTCAATTGTGTCTTTATTCCTATAGGGAGTAAGGGTAGTAAACCTCAAGGGATAAGCTATCGTAAAAGTGGCGTTAGGCCAATGGTAGTTAGGCGGAACTACCTTTAGTATTCTTCAATGTATTGACGATCGATGATACTTAATAAATAATCGCTATTTTCAGTTATTTAGAGCGTAGGGGTAGTAAACCTCAAGAAATATCCTTGAAATTGTTTACAGTTACAAAATTTCTAATTAGCTAACGTAAAAATGGCGTTAGGCCGATGGTAATTTGGCGGAACTACCTTTAGTATTCTTCAATGTATTGACGATGAAACTTAGTAAATAATCGCTATTTTCAGTTATTTAGAGCGTAGGGGTAGCAAACCTTAAGAAATTGTAAAAATAGCGTAGGTTAGTTTAGGTTAGGTTTCAGTGGCTGCCATCGCACACTTAGGCCAGTTATGGTCCATTGTGATACCACAGGATCCGACATCATCAAACTCCTTAAACCCATTTAGTGCTATTAATATAGCGTAAGAGATCTCGCACATTGCAGCTTTCGAGATCAGAGAGGCTGTCCATGGTGTATTTGCCCAAGTGATCATGTCTTCTGCCAGCTAGCGCAGGGCATGAGCATAGAAAATGAACAAGAGTCTTCTCCTCCTCCTCGTCCCTGCAGCTTCTGCAGAAATCATTTGAATCTAGACCCAGCCTTCTCGCATGATCTCCGAAAAGGCAGTGTCCGGTAAGTACCCTTACAATTCTACCTAAATCACGCTTCCCTAGTGTGATTAAGATCTTAGAGCGCTTCAAGTTCAGCACAGGCCATACTTGCTTCGCTATCCTACCGGTTGGACTCTCAAGCCACCTAGCATTCGCCAAGGCAACTGCTTTCCTATGGCTTGCCATTTTCAGCATAGACATAGGTCTCCCTAAACATTCTCTCCCTGATTCCAGTTGGAGAGTTGTACCGTACCTTGCTAACTCGTCTGCCCTGCAATTCCCCTCAACGTCAGAGTGACCCGGAACCCAGACCAACTGGATATTGAAATGCTCACTCATCTCGTTACGAGATGTGTGACAATTCAATGCCACCCGTGACGCCAGGGAAACTGAATCCAGCGAAAGAATCGCGGCCGCTCGACTGTCCACATAAATAGTGATATCAATGCACGATATCACATTATGCTTCAACCAGTTCATGACCTCTTCGATCGCTATAACTTCAGCCTGGTACACGCTGCAGTAATCAGGTAGACGAAAAGATAAATTGACATTTAATTCCCCACAGAATACACCCGCTCCCACTCTACCGGTCTCGATAAGGAGACCTTTGTTCCAATCCTCCCGGGACAGGTGAATCACCTTAAAACACTTGTCGAAGCACAACATGGGTATTTTATAATCTAAATTCTCCAAGTCATGCCTCACCGAATTGACTATAGTTGAGTGCCCCTTTTGCAGGCACTTCGAACCAGAGGTCGCTGATAGCCGGCGGCCGTATTAACTGCCATTTACTTACCGATAATATCCAACGGGAGAAGATGCAGTATGACCTCTAAGGCACTAGTGAGGGTGGTTTTCAGAGCCCCACTAATGAGCAAACAGGCTGCCCCCTGCACCTTCGCCATCATGTTAGTATATGATGATTTCTCCAGACTTGGCCACCACACACTCACACCATGCAGCAGTATGGGCCTTACAACTACCGTGTAAAGCCAGTGCACCAGCTCCGGTTTTAGGCCCCATTTCCTTCCAATGGCCTTTTTACAAGAGTAGAGTGCCACAGTGGCCTTCTTTACTCTTTCCATCGTGTTTGGCTTCCAACTGAGCTTACTGTCGAGGAGAATCCCTAGGAATCTCGCCTTATCAGTAAGGACCAGCGTAGTACTACCATTCAGGCTCGGTGGAACCATTGCCGGAATTTTGTATCTCCTAGTGAAAAGGACCAGCTCTGTTTTTGATGGGTTAATCCCCAATCCACATCTGCTGGCCCAACCCGCAATGATTGACAACACATTTTGCATCATATCTCTGACTGTTCCCAGGTGCTTTCCCGAGACAGCTATCGCCACATCATCGGCATAAGCAACCACACCTATCCCTTCTCTCTCCAGTACAAATAGTAGTCCATTGATTTCTAAGTTCCAGAGAAGGGGGGAGAGGACCCCTCTCTGAGGGGTTCCCCGAACGACCCGTCTTCTGACGGAAACTTCCCCCATCCCTGCTATGACTCTTCTGCTACCCAGCAGATGAGTAATTAGCCTAGTTATAGGGTCTACAATCTCAAGTGGCAGCAATCCTTCCAAAATTGCTTCCATCTTTACTTTATTGAATGCGCCCTCCATATCGAGAAACGCAACCAGCGAGAATTCCTGAAAATCCAGTGACTTCTCAATTCCCCGAACCAGGGTATGTAGTGCCGTATCCACGGACTTAACCTTATGATATGCATGTTGCGACTGAGCCCAGTAAAAATAGCGTAAGACCGATGGCAATTTGGCGGAACTACCTTTAGTCTTCTTCAATGTATTGACGATGAAACTTAATAAATAATCGCTATTTTCAGTTATTTAGAGCGTAGGAGTAGTAAACTTTAAGGAATATTTTTGAAATTGTTTACAGTTACAGTATTACTAATTCGCTAACGTAAAAATACTGTGAGATAGTTGGTTATTTGGCATAATTTTCTGTTCTTTTAACAAGGCATGGTTTGTTAATAAATAAGTTAAGGTCAATTTTTTCTTAATTCTAAATGAATAAATTTACACAATTGATTTTCATAAACTAATCTCTTTAAAATAATTAAATATTTATTTATTAAATTTTTTAATCATGTTAACAAAATAAATTAAAATATATTTGATATTAGGAAATTAAATATTTGCCCCTGAATATATGCAAATGAATAGCGTTCGACATTAGTTTAGATTTAGTAAAAAGTGGTGAACAATATTAGTCTATAAGAGGTCACACAATCCAATGGGATTCACAAATAACAACATTTATCTAGCAACTACGGTTTAATATAAAAATGTTTAACCGCATAGACATATACCTAATTTAGAAATACCTATAAAATGATTTTTTAATTAAACAAAGAAAAATTCAACCCTACAACATTTTCTTCTGTGTATAATTACACTATTATTAAATTATTTAAATACACTTTTGAAAAATATTTATTTCTGTGGCTACACTTTTGATAAATGATTAATTACTTCACACCGGTCCGAAATCTATATCTGATTTTAGATATTTTCAAAGAACGTCCATTTCTGTTACCCAATTTTTCTTATAACCACCGGGTTTATAACGTAATTATTTTATCCAGTTACTCAACAAAACTTTTATTTTTTTGATTTACACAACCCGTACCCATGAGACCTATTTCACATCACCTCCTTTATATTGGGTATATTCTACCATGTAACGTATACTGTACATCCAGTTTGACTATTTCAATCGTCATGTACGCTCACATTTTCATATTGTGTCTTCGAATAACTATTGGATTTTGCTCAATTTGTTCAAACGTTACAAATTCTTTTTCGGGTCAACAATGGACCAACGATTACGAAATAATCGATGGAGTAATCGACACCTACTCAATTGAAAATCACACCTACCACCAGAAGGTTTCGACGTTAATGCAATTTTCATTATGTGGTTTAAACGATTCATATGTTTGTAATGGAGAAGAACTGTGTAACACTAAAATGTTGATCCCATTTATGAAGAAAAATCGTAATAAATTTAATCCGTTTCATCTCGAGATAAGTTATGCAAATAAGGGAAAATCTAATTTACCAGGGATCCATTGCAGTCTTAATTTATACAATGGAAAAGTGATTGGGATCAATGAGACAAGCATTACCATACAAGGAGAATCGATTTTTGAAAGGACATTGGTAAATGCAACAGTTTTTTCATTTCCCGAACGAGTATTGCACATTCGATGCCACGGACCTAACCGGGTTTTTATGAATCGAACAAAAACAGTAAAACTAAATATTACAATTTATGCAACGCAAACGAAACAATCACAAACAAGTTTGAGTATAATTTACGGTGGTGTGGCCATTTTTATTGGAGTAATTTTGATTGGAATTATTATTTTTAGTGTTTTAGAAAAAAAATTCTTTTATCCCCGTGCCACGGCCGTAATCGAATAACATATTATAAACTTGTATAAATTTAAGATGTTTTATGATGATTCTCAACACTAGTATTTCTAATAAATCGAAGTTTAAAGTACAAAAAATATTAAAAATTCCACCTCGTGTATTTTTTAGTCAAAAAGATTAATCGATAATGCAGATAGTGTCTCGACTATTAAAGTCGAATGTAACGATTGAATAATGTTCTATAATTTTGTTATGTCTATAAACATACGTAAAGGGGGTTTTTTAGAGGGTCACATGTTTAAGTTGGCAACACTGGTTTGTTGGACCACCGATTAGTTAGTATTCATTAGTTTGATTTGACATTTCATAATGAATAGGTTCTGTTCGCCAAACTCATCGTGTATTACGTCCGTTTTACGGTCGTCATAATCGTCTATCAGAGCGGTTAATTCGGTTAACTATGGATCGTTTTCGCACCACGTATACTCCAAATGATAACACGTATCCAGTAAGACGTCAAACAGTGCGTACCGTACAAGCGATAGACGATATACCGCACAACTTGAGGAAGATCCATCCACTTTATGAAAGATTTATTTTAGAAGCTTGGTTTCAAAATTCAACTACAACTAGGCTGTTTAAAAACTGTTCATATCGTCTATTTTCACCCTAGTACACCAATCTTCGTGACTTATTGGACTCTCGTCGAATGGATCTTCTGTCATCCAGCTATTTCCGTTTATTTTTCTTCAAATTAAGTTCTCCCACGCACTGTAGTAGAAGGTCTAGTAGTTAGCAGAGCATGCCGGTACGCTAACATTTTAATGGCAGACGAAGAAATGGCAAACGAAATGGCAAACGAAATTTATTTTCGGGGGCCAAAAATTATGGGTTAATCCCTGTGCCTTTCCCAAAGACTTTAATATACTCATTGGAAGAACTTTACCATCATCGAATTTTCGGCTACCCCTGATTGATACATCGTCTCTATTATACGGATACAACTTCAGTTAAGCCGACTTTCTCCTTCTTCTGAATGTTGTGATCACCTTATCCATAAGATCTTCCAAGTCAATTGATTTAAATATTTTTTTCATACATACATATATTAGGTTTTCTACGACTTCGTGATATATGTGAGCATCCGGAGTTAGCCATTTCCGCTTCATCATCCAAGATCACAACTACAGATGCTTTGCAAATTCTTATATAAACATTTTCGTAGATCCATGCTCGAAATGTTAGTGAGACGTGTGACCAACTGTTAAAATTTCAAAAATCGGGACTATTTTATCACGAAAAACGAGGAAATTATATGCTCTCAACCTATTCTACCTCCGTTGGAATTGAATATACATATGTTGCATTCGAATTACATACCAAAATTTTTAAATGAAACTTTTGATTGGGCCATAATGAGCGTAAAATTATTTGTCATTGGTAATTTAAATAAGCCATAAGGGATAACGAGTCAAGTTTCTCGATTTGGATTCTGGTAGCTTTGAAATGATAAAGCATAATTTTTCTAGAACGAGCAGAATAAAAAAAATTACTAAATGGAGGCCAAAATTAAAAAAAGGCATTAAATTAGCCTATTATTAGCCTATAGCTATCCACACTATCTTGTAATGTTCTGCTGTATGGGTGCTGCGATTTTCAGGGAAAATTTATATTTTTACTTTTCAAATCCAGAATCCAGCCATTTACGAATTGGTCTAACTGCGCTCAGTCCAAATTACCATTAAATATGCGTCCAGCTTTTAATCTATCCCACACTATGATGCTGCATAAAATATGCACTAAGTTTTTAGAGGTGTTTAATATTCGTGCCACAACATAAATTTGTTGTCCCTAACCACACAAACATAACGGGATCCAGCAATGTACGATTTGATATGAGTACATATACCCAGTTTATATTTACCTGTTTAAAGTTGAATTAAGTGAGATCAATTCTTATTATTATTTTTTTTGCCAACATCGCATTTAGGGATTTTTGGCCTCCTAAATGGCGGTTAGATAGCAAGTAAAAGGAAAAACATACGCAAAAAAAATCTCATTTAACCAAGCCCAACATAGGATACGGTACGTTTTACAACATTTGACCGCTTACTGCAATCGTTCTTACGTCTTCAAAAGATTCAAGCAACAGTCTAAGACAAAATCTTTAAAAATCCTTCATTAATTACTTTGTTCCCACTATGTTGTCGAATCTTACAGAAAGTGGTTTTGTCGTCGTCTTTTTGTGTCACTTGACGTATCAAGGCCTGCTTCAAGCAGTATATTCCCTAGGAAATAAAAAATTGTCCAAATGGTTTCCGATGCATTGACGTAGCACGAATCCACAAACATTAAAAATTCGTCCTGAATATGTATTACGGATGCCAAAACCGTATCACAACCCGACCTCTGCAAATATTTCACATTCTTTACTGTGGCACATATTTTATTACAAAATATTCAACGTTGGTATAAGGGTAATATTCTAGAGAAAAGTATGGGTTGTGTGGGATCACCCAACTCTTTTTAATGCGATGGCCGGCAAAAAATTTATTTTCGTTGGTCTGTTGCTTGTTCAATTATAATTATCGATAAACCAAAATTTTTTGCGGTGAAAATCGTGTGCTAACTTGCTCAGAAATCTGCAGGCTAGCTTCAATCTGGTTCGTTTTTCAAAAATTCGAAGAACCCACAGAAATTCGGTAGTAATCTATCCAACGAAAACGACATCTTCCATAGCAGCTTGTTATAAAGAATTCAAACAGATTATATTTGAATACTAAAGAGTGTTTTTTAGAGGTTCACAATTTTAAATTAAAATAGTAAAAAAAATATTTTGAATATCAGTGAAACTAGCTTTATTGAATAGATAATTTTATACCATTATAAGCCGCGACTGGCGCGTACATGGCATAATCTGGAGCTCCAATTTGCTCGCTAATAAATCGCCGAATGTTGTGTTCCAAGTGTTCAATCGTCTCTGGTTTATCGACGTAGACAAGTGACTTAACATATCATCAAAGAGTATAATCTAATGGAGTTAGATCACACGACCTCGGTGGCCAAGTAACAGTACCATTAATTGAAATTAGTCTTTCATCAAATGTATCGTTAATTAAAGTAATTGTGGCTCACGCTGTGTAGCATGTTGCACCGTCCTGTTGCAATCACATATCAGCAAGATTTATGCCAGCCAATTGGCATACCAATCAGACAATTCTGTTTATTAACGTACCAATTCAACTCACTTTTGAGCTTCATCGCTGAATAAAATTTTGTTTGGAAAATCAACAGCAATATCAATTTGTGCTTCAGCCCACTTAACGAATTGGCGGCGTGTGCGATGGTCGGATGTCTTTAATTCCTGCACAATTTGAATTGTGTAAGTACGTAAACCAAGATTCTGAAATAAATCTTCCATAAAGTGGATGCGTCTTCCTCAAGCTATACTGTACATCGTCTATCGCTTGTATGGTACGCACTGTTTGATCTTTAACTGGATGCGTATTATCATTTAGAGTATACGTGGTGCAAAAACATTTCATAGTTAACCGAATTACCCGCTCTGATGGACGGTTATTGCGACCGTAAAATGGATGTAATGCACGATGAGATTGGCTAACAGAACCATTATTTAGATAAAAAAATTCAACAGCAAGCGTTGTTCTGGCGTTAGTCTATTCATTATGAAATGGCAAATCAAACTAACGAATACTCGTTGTTCGATGCCTGCCTGAATGGGCATTCGAAGTAATATCGTTTCTCGACATTGATGTAAGTATAACATTTGAAATTGCTGTTGACATAAGTTTCATTAGTAGCGATCCTGTGAGAGAAATATTTCATCGGCGAGATATACACGCACATCGACTATGTACCAAGGCTTCTCGAGTTACGCATTCTGCAGACTTTATCAAACAGTTCAATAAAACTTAGTGAGTGAAAGCGGAGCCATTTAATAAAACCGTTTTACATAATTCCAAAGGATAAGGTTTGAGCAGGAAGAGTATCACAGCACGCTAAAAGCAGTGTGTAGTATGCCACTCTCATGTGCCATTAGAAAACGGCTAAAGAATTAAAGAAAAAGCAGCCTCCGTCAATTACGGAACATGGTAGTTGATGCAGAACCTTTGAGAAACTGCCTCAAACTATAAATGTTTGTTTAAATAAAGGAATATTTCCTGAATGAAGGAAATGCAGCTGTTGGCTCTACTTTCCAAAGAAGAAAGACGTAGGAAGATTAATACAATATCGACCGATCTGCTTTGTAGATTCAACAGGCGAGATTCTAGAACATCATCTATTCAGACTTGTGGAAATCGTTTTACACCGTTTTACACCTGAAATCGTGACGCCAATATAGTCTTAAAAAATCCTACTTAATGAACAATTTAAATTTGATAATTAACTAGCGTTCAACTATGTTTATTTTTTTTCTTCCTTTGTCTCCAATTTAGAAGCATAAGCCGTCTACTAGGCTGGAAAATGTTACCTCTGGTTGGTACTTTTGCTTTGATTTCCACCCATGACTTTCCGAGTTCGGCCAGCATCGTTCATTTTACAGCTGCTCGTCCAACTTTCCTTTCCCCTTGCGGGTTCCATTCCAGAGACCTTCTTGTTATGTCATTCTATGTCTTCGTTTGCCTAAGCAGCTCAATATTTGTTATTTTGTTGAGCCACAACATTTCCAGATATATTTCCAGATTTCGCAATCGTACAGGAAAAGGAATGAAACATTCTTAGCTTGGTGTTGCTGGAAATATTTAGCTATGCATGCACGCCATTTAAAAATTCAATAAATGGCGACACTATGCTTCTCTAGGAATTGGCTGTAGAGCAATAGGCCGGTAATTATTTAAGTCGCATCTGGAACCATTTTTATGAAGAGGTAGCACAATTGCTGATTTCAAAATTTCAGGAACAATACCGGTTCTAAAACAACAATTAAAAATATGACATAAAGGAGCACATATAAGGCCAACGGAATTTTTAATTAAGTAATTGCTACAACCGAATATATCGTAAGAGTTTCTTGATTTTAAAGAAGCAATGGCTTTAAAAACTTCAAGATCGTCAATTAAGAAAAAAAATAAAAATTGCAACATAATCGCCGTCAGACTCCATAGAATTCCTATTATTTAATGGAGCCCCAAAAATCGCATTGCAATCCGATTTTCCAACGCATTAACAAATGGGAAAATCTCGTAGCTTTTGATGAGTCCAATTTTATTTCAAAGAGCACCTCTAATGCCATCATTCGATATACGCTTATGTAACTGGATTTGATTGCTGTGCCAATATACATCTAACTGCGAATATTTAATAGTGCATCCTACAATTTATTAACATTATTAAATTACATAAAATGTTTTGTCTTACGAGTACTTATGTAAATATTTTTAAATTGTAAATTAATTTTTTGTATTTCAATCAAAATTAAGTTTTGATTATTTAGAGAAAATAGTTAAAATTAAAAGAAATTCGTTTGTTGTCAGGTTTCCATTGTTAACATTGCTTTTACCGACTGTTTGTTTTTGTTAATTTAACAAATTTGTTTTTTTGTTAATTTTGTTGTTTTGTTAAAAACTTCGCATCCGTTATATTTAATCTGGTGTGTTTAGCCTTAGATTTTCTGATACTTATTTTGAGGCCAACTTATTTTGCTAGAACTGGTAGCTTCTGTTCTTTATGTTGCATTTCGGTTGTTTGTGTGTCATATCTCCGTTAATCTCAACTCGATCCCGTTGGAGGAAGCTACTAGGAAAAAAACTTTCGAGAGTTTGCATCCTTATCTTACTCCTTAGCTAATACAGTAAGATTCACTTTGCTTGCTATTGGTTTGAACTCCCTGCAACCCACTACATATTACATCCTAATGTGTTACATCCTCCTTCTTGGGAAGTCAATTTCACGAAGTGCTTTCTATATTGCGTTTCTATGTATTGTGTCGAATACACGTTCGAAGCTCACGAAGAGTAGGTGCAGTGGTAATTTCGATTAGATATACTGCTCAATTATGTTGCGTGTTGTGTTAATATATATGATCGGTGTAACTTTACCCTGGTCTAAAGCCAGCTTTTTGCTTTATTAATTTTCCATTGATTGTCGTTAAAAAATTTTCTAAGAAGACCGGTGCTAATATCTTAAGGGTTGTGTTGCGGAGAGATATACCACGCTAATTTTTGTATTCTCTTAGATCACCTTTCTTGGGAATCGTTATAGTCATCGCACAATTTGTTACTTCTATATTAGAAAGAATCTGAGAAGTTATTTTCCAGGGGATCCGGAAATACGATCTACATTAACGATGATAGGTCCGTTATTATGTAAATTTATAAACAATCGAATATTTCGACAAATTTTTAAATAAGCAATAGTCATGGGCTTTGTTGGCCAAAGCACATATGGCACGTGGCCATAGCGGTATTTCAGTAAATAAATATTGAAGCACACACACAGGCTTATTATTTATTTTCAGTACAATTTTTGCTCACATATAATATTAAAATACAAAATGAAAATAAATGAGTAGGGTAATCATCACCGATTTAACGGCAGTATTGATCTACCCTGCCGTTAAATATAAATCCAAAGCTGCAGTAATTACTAGGAAAAGGCAGAGAGAAACTATAACCATTTAAGTTGAAATTCTGTATGATTATCGCAAGGCCTTGCATCAACTATATTATGGTTATTATACTGTTCCGCGACTCTCTTTCAAGGAACACATTGAGTACGTTAATAACAAACTAACTCTAGTAAATGTTACCCTGTTATGTTTATTGCCTTATTTTGGAGAGCCTATATAATACCACCAGTGGCTGTCGTATGTCTATTTTATTGTACAGATTCTCTGTTTACTTGGAATCTCTATAAATTAAAGCCAACATTAAAATATTAATTCAGTGTACCGGTGGTGTGCACTACGACAAAAACTGTTTAACAAAAAAGCGGCAAAAAATATTCTACATAGAATTCCATGAACAGCAACAACCGATAGAGAAATCTTAACCGTATGAAATCTAAAGCTACGCTTGAATGGCAACAATAGTGAAACATAGCAGAACATTGACAATAGATATATTGTCTGTCGAATTCGAGTTGCACTTTGCGACGGTTGAGAATATAGTTGCACTTATATCGAATTATACCGATAATTAGCCAGCGTAAACCCATTTTCGAGGCATTGTTTATTTATTTTATTTTTTAGGCAATACCTGACGTTCAAGTTGCGTAATCAGTCCGGCCTATCCGTTCCGTCGGTATTCAGTGAATACAATGCAGCCGACTAGATACGTTCTTCCTCACCAATGCTTACTTATAGATAATGGGGTCAGTAATACGACAGCCGTAATACAAGCGTCACTCGTGCTCAACGGGAAGCTACCTATCTAAAATAAGGATGAATAGGAAAATTCGGTTAGAAAAATCAGCGGCGATTCGATGGTTCGCCAGCAAAAATTCCAACTAAATTAGAGCATCAAGGGTCATGATTGTTAACAATTGTATAACACCCTCGTACAATAAACAAAACGAAAGACACGAAATGTGTTGACACGTCAGCTTTAAATGGAAGGCATGGCTCAGGATGAGCAGACAGAAACTTTGAATCAGAAAACGAAACACGGAAAGGAAACATAAAGCTAAAGTGCATTGGAACCGGTTGGTAAAGCTCGAAAAAGTGCATTGGAACCGAATTTTCCATCTCAAGACCTTCGTTGAGAGGTAGTTGTTAAAGAAAAAATGATCCTAGCTCGAAAAATTTCGAATGCTACTAGTGAGGGGCACTCCGCTTCTGACTATATAATTCGTGAGACAATTTTTCCAGTATTTATAAGTTTTAGTTGCTTTCAATGAAGAAGAAAAATCTACACAGTTCTTTCACGGGTTCTGAAAGTGATACTTTTGGCTGTAATCAACTCTCTATAACATTTATGGCCAGCCCATTAAAGTAGCCCATAAACTGGTGTTTTCTAATTTTGTGCTTCATAGGGTAGAAAATTTCGATTCTTTATTGAAAAAAATCAACTCGTTATTGAAATTTTGATTCGTTGTTCGTTATTGTTCGGTGTAGATTTATTTCATTTTATGAAACCTTTCATTTTTGATAACATTTGGATGTAAAATGTTTGGCCGTTTAGTTGGTACGTGTAGTGTCGCTTTTGATTGGTTTTTGTTGATTTTTTCCTCTTTGGCTCAGTATTGATGATGACTCTCAATACAATGATTAATGAAAAGACTGACTAATTTAACAAATAATAAAACTGGATGGAATCGATTTAAAGTGCAGCTGGAAAATGAACTAGAATCATTATGGAATAATGTTATGCTGCTTTAACCATATTCAAGTTCGTCTATTTCTTACTCTCGAGTTCAGAGGTGCTTGTAACTGAGAAACGGAAATCTCCCGAGGAAAGAATTATCTCAATTTCCAGTGAAATAAACTAATCCTTTCTTTAAACAAAATAAAATATTAAACCATAAATGAGCGAGTCGTTCAAAAGTGGATGTAAAGTGACAAGTAGAAAGTTTTACTATTTGCTACTCATTTAGAAAATTTCCTACTTTCACCTAGACTACAAACGAATGTGAAGTTTTCGACAAAAATAAAAAATAACAAAACATGGCGGACTACAAAATTTGTCGAAATAACAAAAATGCACATGGATTAGTAAAACAGTTGACAAAAGCAATGTTAGGATTATTTAAAAAATTTTCTATGCAAATCAACTGCTCGTTAATATGCATTTAGTAAACTAGGGAATTCGGCAATCAAAATTAATACAAAACTCGCAATGTTCAAACAAATAAAAACTATTTCCATTTTAATACGATGACGTAGACCCATTTGCTATTGACACCGAACTTAGTCAATTTTTGCAAAACTAAAATAAATGGGATTTAGACGTTCACTGTATCGAGAATTAGTCAGCTCACAGAGATGTCCCATGAACAAGGTATGCATGCTTAGTTAGCTTATGACATTCTGAACAAATAAAAATTATCCCCATTTTAATACGATGACGTAGACCCATTTGTTATTGACACCGAACTTGGTCAATTTTTGCAAAACTAAAATAAATGGGATTTAGACGTTCACGGTGTCGATAATTGGCCAGCTCACAGAGATGTCTCACGAACAAGGTATGCATGCTTAGTTAGCTTATGACATTCTGAACAAATAAAAATTATCCCCATTTTAATACGATGACGTAGACCCATTTGTTATTGACACCGAACTTGGTCAATTTTTGCAAAACTAAAATAAATGGGATTTAGACGTTCACGGTGTCGAGAATTGGCCAGCTCACAGAGATGTCCCACGAACAAGGTATGCATGCTTAGTTAGCTTATGACATTCTGAACAAATAAAAATTATCCCCAATTTAATACGATGTCGTAGACTGAACGTCATTTTTGAACATGAAATTGTCCATTTTGACCATTCTTAATCAGTGTTTGCGGTACAACACTTTTGTGTCAATCGACCAAATACTTTTGATATAATATCGTCCTTGTTTTGTCCTTACTAACCCTACTTAAATTTAAAAAAATCTGTGATTATTTTCTCAATTCTCAAAACTTTTACTTCCCATGTGAACCAATACCTAAAATAATATCAATCCAAATTTATAACAATTTCTCACTCCCTTCACCCAAAATAAACTTCACCCAAAATATAGAAAGTAAGGTTAAAATTGTAAAAAAACACAATTTTTATATTTAATTAACCGCGCACCATCACACTTTATCTGGTCACACTCTTGCTGTTGCTATAAAAATTTCCTTGCTTGTTATTTTTTTATACAAATTGTGTATCCTTATTATGATCATTATGATTATGATTATTGTTATTATTTTATATTTTTAATTCTATTGTGAAGAGCTTCTTTGTTTCGTGTGACAAAAAAGTTTTCATAAAAATCTGTATAAAACTGACAACAACACAAACACATTTAATTAAACGATTTGTGTTTGAGAAGAAAGAAAAGGATCTAATTGAGATAAAAATCTATAGCAAGGGAGGACATAAAAATTAACACGGGCTCCCTCATTTCAGGCATGAAAAGATTGAATTTTGATAGACGAAACATCAGCTTTGTGCTTATTTGTATTTTTTCGTGGGAATATCATTAAAATGACATTTATAACGTATGCGGTACCAATCTACCATATTGGAATATGTCAAAAGTGGAATAATAATTTTACATATGCTACACATTATGTTTTACCATGTAACCGTATGTTTCTGTAAAACTTATTTATGTCAAAATTTCTGACACAGTATGATAAAAGTAAAACCGTGTTCTTGGAGAGAAATATTATGTATCATAGTGCTAAGGAGAACACAAAATTCTATATTTCTGGATTGTTGTCACAGGTTTTACAATGAACAAAATCACTGCTTAGATGGATGTTATGTAGGTACTTATTGAACCTAATGAAGATTCGGAGGTATTTTTGGCAAAATACATGTTTTGTATTGTATTTGGAAAAGGTGTTTTTCAAAAGTAGATAAATTATACAGAATGTTCGAAAATTGATAGACAAACCATTTGAAATAACATTCCGCCCCGATCCATGAATTAAGACATAGTTAAAATTAGAAAAAAAATTGATTAGTTTACTAACAGTATACGGAATGCAGCCGCTCCCAGTTTTTCGTTCCTTAATTGGAGACACCCTGTAGTGCCAAGAATATTTGTATTCGGCAGAAAAAGCCTATTAAAACTTTTATAATATTTCACAACATAAACTCAAATACAAATAATAACAATATCTTTGTGTAGTCGACATTCGTTTTAACATGCATTTAAAGTAATTAGTTGTGTGTTTGTTTGTGAACAAACGTTTTTCTAAGTGTTCTTGTATGCATAGTACGATATGAAAAAATATTTCTATTTTATACAGCCGTACATAAAACTCTATGAATCGATTATGTTTTAACAAGTATGAGGTATAAAAAAGATAGAATAATGGAATTATAATAGAGCCCTTGTAGCAAGGTGTTGACACATTACAAATGCATAATGAATTAATATGATCACTGACATGAAGTACATTTGTATGAAACATAATGTATGCCTGCATGCACACTCAAATGATGGGTAAAAATGTATAAGAAATTAATAACTTATCAAATTTGGAAAGAAGTTTGCTAAAAAAATGTCACTGGGTTTTTCAAATACCGCAATTTGAAGAACCTTAGGTTTATAAATATAACCATGAAGCAGGCATTTCTGCGGTCGCCAGTATGAAACTTAAATATTTGTGCTACCGCTCCATAAATGCATTAAAGCTAGTCAAATCGTTTCATGGTCTGCTTAAAGCACGAACTGGATGAATTTGGACACCTTCCAACATTTATTCTGATTTCAGAAGCATTTAACAAGCGAAAGATACACACTCAGAAATTTTGTGACATTTTTCGATGTATCCTTTGCATCTTGGCTTATACGAAGGAATCGTGTATCACATTTAGATACTCAGCATGCATCTAATCGATTTGCGATGCCGTTGCGTCTAATGCAATAATTAATGCAATAATTACATCGAAAGGAAATTTCAATATAACCCAAGGTTAACTATTGTTTGGCTGATTTAAAATAATTCGCTAAGATATTGTGTTGATACTTTGCATGTAAAGTGAAAGTATTTTTCGTAGATTTTGTAGGTGATGGTTAGCAGTGCAGTTTGATGAGACATCTGAATTTTTTATTAGAGATTTTAAAATCTGGTAAAGTATAAAATATAATTCAACAGATTGTATTGATATTAAAATATGTAGATTTTAATTGGAGGGAGGGGGGGGGGGGGGGGGGAATCTACAAATTTGCTTGAAACAAAAAAAATGTTCGATATTATTTCAAAGCGAATTATAATCTTACACCCAACTCACTTATGCACGCTCTGTCAAGAAAGTAACGAGAATTGGTCATTTAAAAAGTCCGCTTAAAGGTATTTTAAAATTTGATTTTGTCGCTATGTTGGCACAACTATATTCTCTATCTGTGCTCAAGTCTGTTTCCCGATTTTTATAATCAATAAAAATTTCGCACAAACCATTTCTCTCACATGTATTGCAAATAGAATTTCGTGTGCCGAATTGCTAAAAATATTACATCAGGCTTGCGGTGAATCGAGTTTATCAAAAGCAAGTGCATTTGAGTGGTACAGTGCATTCAAAAGCGGTCGAGATGTAGTGGAAGATTTGCCTCGATCTGTTCGTCCTTGACTGAAGTTAACATCAATATAGTGAAGGAAATGGAAAATAGTCATTTAGATTTGAGAGAGCTAGCCGCCGAACTTTCCGTGTCTCACGATCAATTCTTAACATTGTAAACGATTGTTTAGGCATGAAACGCTCGACTAGTTCCGAAAGAACTGAATTTTCTTTCACTCAATAGTTTAAAGATCGCTGAAGACACATTTAAAACACGCATTATAGAACTGATGATTAGACACATTGGTTTACGAGTTTGACATGTAAACTAGTCAACAAGCTTCAGAAAGGTGCCGAAAACCGAAAAAATTAGTTAAAGTCATTCAAAAGTTAAAGTAATGTTGACTGTTTTCTTTGATTATCGCGGTGTTTTGCACTCGGAATTCTTGTCAGAAGGTCAGACGGTAAATAAATACTATTATCTGGGCATTATGCGGCATTTGAGAGAGCAAATTCGTCAAAAAAGGCCGGGTTTGTGGAAATAACTCATGTATTTTGCACCATGACAAAACACCATCTCACAAGACTGTCATTGTGAACGAATTGCTGACCAAATACTCAACAGATATCATCGAACAACCACCGTATTCACCTGATATGGATCCGCCTGATTTTTTCCTTTTTCTCCTTTCTTTGTTCGATTGAGATGAGCTGACAAAATAAAACACTGCAAACAAACTAAATGTCAGGTCACGCTCAAACTTCACGTCCAGATAGAGAACAGTTGTACCAGCTTAGCGACAAAATCAAATTGTACAATATCTTTAAGCGGGCTTTTTAAATAACCAATTCCCGTTACTTTCTTGAGAGTGTATATGTTACGGTTAAAGAGCGAATTAGTTAAATCGTTAAACGTTTAAAAATACTGATCCTCCACTTAAATACCCATATTGTTGATTATTCTCCTTGAGAGGATGAAATGGTAGAAAGGAGATGCATCATCTTGCCGCGTGCCTGTGACAGTTATGTTGATTTACAAATTCGACTCGGAAAGTAATTATTGTCAAAACAACATAAATCCGCTTTGAATTTGATATAATTAACAAGTAATTAGTTGAATACTGAGAACGTTTATTTTAATTGAGCTATAAGTACTTCCGGTCTATCGATTAGGCCCTTCAAGAAATTATAAATAAAAGTGAATTTTTTCTAGCGTTACCAAGTTCTAAGTGTTACATCCAGTAAGACATTGTGGATGTTGCTGTATATTTACGTGGTACGGTAGATCATGGTCATATACCCACCCTTTTGATATGTTCTTCGTAGAACGGACACCACACATTTACAGCATATTCTAGCTGGGATGTAGAGCGAAAGCAACCCATGGGTTTTTAGTTTCAAGTACTACCTGAAGAAGTTCACCTTTTATTTTACAGTTTCACCGTCCCCTTACGGGGTTGGCTTTTCGGTGAAATAGTTGAGATTTGCACTTTTCAATGTTGAGATTCAGAGAGCTAAGCTCGCACAATATCGCTAGATTGTCTTTGGTAAATAAAAACTAATTTTAAATTTTTAAATATTAAATCTAATAAATGCCAAAATAAGATAGAAGGGTTACTTACGGGATATTTCAAGCAATATTTTGCTGCCTACTAGGCTAGACCATCTAACTTTGTTGGATGCTATGGCTTTGGTTTCCAGCTATGACTTTTCAAGTTATTTCGCTCCTGCTAGTATTGTTAATTTCAATGTTACAGCTGGTCATCCGCCTTTCCATTCCAGAGACCTTCTTGTTATGTCATTCTGGCGTTTCCGCTTTGTACAGCCAATCCATCTCCACTTGTGCTTTCGTATTTCGATGCCAATGATTGATTGACTATTTTGCCTATAAAGAGTTTCAACGTTTGTTATTTCGTTGGTCCAGAAGCACCTTAGCGAGCTAGGACAGTTGTGTTCCACAGTTTGTGTAACATGTTGAATGTTGTTCTGCCTTTATTTATTAGTTTCTTTAAATCTTCATCTGATCCACTTCTTTGCGCTACCTTGGCAAATACAAATTAATTGACCGTTTAGCCTAATCGTCTTGGTTTTTGTGATATTTATTTTGAAGCCAATTACTTTTGCTAAATCTGATAGGTCCTGTACTTTATGTTGCATTCCGGCGTGTTTGTATGTTAGCAGGAATATATCATCTGCCACCAGCCTGAGTTAGACGCGTGTTGCGTTATTATAATCGGTGCCACTTCGCTCTGATCTGGAGCCAGCTTGTTCCTTTTTATTTTCGAATTGATTGTCTGTGAAGTTCTATCTAAGATTAAAATTGCTAATATCTTTATGGTTGTGTTGAGGAGGAATATACCTCGCAAATTTTTGCATTCTTTCAAGTTACCTTTTTTGGTAATCGATATAGTCAAGAATTTCGATTTTATAATGCTTCATCTCAATCTCTCTCGAAGAAATGGAATTCTAACCTGAACGAAATGGATATCGCTTACATCTGTGAACAGATTCTTCGTGTGGCCGCCATATCTGTAGACAACATTTTTTATTATTTTTTTTTTATTTGGGTCGACACAAAACCAAAAGCTCAAAACACTAAAATAAAACAAAAAACTCGTTTCTATTAGAACTATTGGGAGTAACCCCAACTACGTGGCTCAAGTTCATGTAGACAGATAATTTTATTGGCACGGAGAATTTCTCGTAACGCGTTATGATAATCGATTAAGTTCATGAAAATACATTACATACCGACATTTCATTTGATCTAGTTAAAAACTAAATCGATTTCAACCTGAATGAAAATTATTAATTTCTATAAAGCCCATTGCATACTGAAAAATCTTAAAGATTCTCTCATTTTCCGACTTCCTCTTTGAAGGATTACAACGATGCCAATATAGGATCGTGTTATAGGATCGTGTAACCGGTTGGTATGAAAGTTATGAGATCTACCAGTATACGCTAAAAAAATGCTAACTATTAAACAAGGATTTATAAAATTTATTCCACGAACGAAAATAAAATCGTTTATGGTTGTACCAATATCGAAGACATCGATAGACCAAGATATTTCCATCAGACCATTTTTATTTTTAAAATTGAATAATTATGCCTCAATTTAAAATTTGGAAAATTGTAAGAAGACGACTTCGTACCCAAAAACAATGGAAAAAACAACAAACAAGTACACATTGTCTACGAATTGCCTACATACTATACCAGTCCTCGCCATTATCTACGCAGAAACTAATTGTTTACACTATCGTGTAAACACGATACTATCGTGTAAATATAAAAATATAAAAATATAAAAATATAAAAATATAAAAATATAAAAAATATGAAAAATATAAAAAATATAAAAATTTCAAAATATAAAAATATAGAAATATTAAAATATTAAAATATTAAAATATTAACATTTCAAAATATTAAAATATTAAAATATTAAAAGATTAAAATATTAAAATATTAAAATATTAAAATATTAAAATATTAAAATATTAAAATATTAAAATATTAAAATATTAAAAGATTAAAAGATTAAAAGATTAAAATATTAAAATATTAAAATATTAAAATATTAAAATATTAAAATATTAAAATATTAAAATATTAAAATATTAAAATATTAAAATATTAAAATATTAAAATATTAAAATATTAAAATATTAAAATATTAAAATATTAAAATATTAAAATATTAAAATATTAAAATATTAAAATATTAAAATATTAAAATATTAAAATATTAAAATATTAAAATATTAAAATATTAAGATATTAAGATATTAAAATATTAAAATATTAAAATATTAAAATATTAAAATATTAAAATATTAAAATATTAAAATATTAAAATATTAAAATATTAAAATATTAAAATATTAAAATATTAAAATATTAAAATATTAAAATATTAAAATATTAAAATATTAAAATATTAAAATATTAAAATATTAAAATATTAAAATATTAAAATATTAAAATATTAAAATATTAAAATATTAAAATATTAAAATATTAAAATATTAAAATATTAAAATATTAAAATATTAAAATATTAAAATATTAAAATATTAAAATATTAAAATATTAAAATATTAAAATATTAAAATATTAAAATATTAAAATATTAAAATATTAAAATATTAAAATATTAAAATATTAAAATATTAAAATATTAAGATATTAAGATATTAAAATATTAAAATATTAAAATATTAAAATATTAAAATATTAAAATATTAAAATATTAAAATATTAAAATATTAAAATATTAAAATATTAAAATATTAAAATATTAAAATATTAAAATATTAAAATATTAAAATATTAAAATATTAAAATATTAAAATATTAAAATATTAAAATATTAAAATATTAAAATATTAAAATATTAAAATATTAAAATATTAAAATATTAAAATATTAAAATATTAAAATATTAAAATATTAAAATATTAAAATATTAAAATATTAAAATATTAAAATATTAAAATATTAAAATATTAAAATATTAAAATATTAAAATATTAAAATATTAAAATATTAAAATATTAAAATATTAAAATATTAAAATATTAAAATATTAAAATATTAAAATATTAAAATATTAAAATATTAAAATATTAAAATATTAAAATATTAAAATATTAAAATATTAAAATATTAAAATATTAAAATATTAAAATATTAAAATATTAAAATATTAAAATATTAAAATATTAAAATATTAAAATATTAAAATATTAAAATATTAAAATATTAAAATATTAAAATATTAAAATATTAAAATATTAAAATATTAAAATATTAAAATATTAAAATATTAAAATATTAAAATATTAATAAAATATTAAAATATTAAACTATTAAAATATTAAAATATTAAAATATTAAAATATTAAAATATTAAAATATTAAAATATTAAAATATTAAAATATTAAAATATTAAAATATTAAAATATTAAAATATTAAAATATTAAAATATTAAAATATTAAAATATTAAAATATTAAAATATTAAAATATTAAAATATTAAAATATTAAAATATTAAAATAATTAAAATATTAAAATATTAAAATATTAAAATATTAAAATATTAAAATATTAAAATATTAAAATATTAAAATATTAAAATATTAAAATATTAAAATATTAAAATATTAAAATATTAAAATATTAAAATATTAAAATATTAAAATATTAAAATATTAAAATATTAAAATATTAAAATATTAAAATATTAAAATATTAAAATATTAAAATATTAAAATATTAAAATATTAAAATATTAAAATATTAAAATATTAAGATATTAAAATATTAAAATATTAAAATATTAAAATATTAAAATATTAAAATATTAAAAGATTAAAATATTAAAAAATTAAAATATTAAAATATTAAAATATTAAAATATTAAAATATTAAAATATTAAAATATTAAAATATTAAAATATTAAAATATTAAAATATTAAAATATTAAAATATTAAAATAGAAAAATAGAAAAATAGAAAAATAGAGAAACATAAAAACAGAAAAATAGAAAAATAGGAAAATAGGAAAATAGAAAAATTGAAAAATTGTAAATTGAAAAATAGAAAAATAGAAAAATAGAAAAATTGAAAAATTGAAAAATTGAAAAATTGAAAAATTGAAAACTGAAAAATTGAAAAATTCAAAAATTGAAAAATTCAAAAATTCAAAAATTCAAAAATGGGAAAATGGAAAAATGGAAAATTAGAAATAGAAACTAATTTGCCTATTTAAAAAACGAAAGAATTATTTATTGAAAGTATCCTCCAAATGCATCTTTCCCCTATATTTCAGGCAATTTACGGTTTTCCTCACTGAAGAAATCCTTTTGTTTGGAGGCGATCCAATCAATTAGCGAATTTTCTATCTATGCGCGAGAACTTAACCGATGCTCAGAAAGAGACGCCTGCATCGACCGGAATAAGTGGTAATATGAAGAAGCTATGTCTGGTGAATACGGCGGATGGAATAAAACTTCCAAGTCCTGTCTTTTTAAATAATCTTTCACAACGTTTGCAAAACTGCATTTTCTAGTAAACTAGAAAAGTAGCACAACAGATGTATAACACAGAAAAGTTAAAAGAATAACATTTTTAAATTTGAAATAGAGAAACGTCGAGCAATTCCAAAAACAAATTGGAAAATTAACGAAATAAGAAATTTATAATTTTGAAAATTGTTAAGCTGGACACTGGACAGTAGTAATATTGAAAGAAAGCAAAATAGTGAAATGGAAATATTTGAATATTCAAGTCGAATATAACTGTTAATAATTGATAATTGCAGTCTGGCATAATAATTAAATTGTTTAGTTATAATAATGCAAATATTTCGCAAACCATCTAACCGATTAGATGTATTGCTTTTAATAAAAAATAAAATGTTAGTTATTCGTAATCGCGCCATTATGATTGCAACTATTAACAGCTCATTTGCCAAAAAATATTAATTCAGCCTAATACATAGGTTTTGCAGACTTCCGTAAAACGTTAATGAATAAATTTTCACTTAAATTTGTCAATGAAATTTTAACATTTTCATTACTATGATGGAAACTATGACCAGAAATGTCAAAAAGTCATGCAAGCAGCATGAAAGCTTGTAATATATCGTATTTTACTAATATTTAATAACTCTTTAATAAGGTTTGCACAATTCTAAAGCTTTGTGCAAAACATAAACAAGGTGACAGAAAAAGATATCACATCATTCGAAATTATGGCTTTGTTGGATTAGGTGACCGTGAAACAAACTAATTATGGCTAGGAAAACTTCTTTGAAATTTTGGACAAATAATGCTCTTCCATATCGAGAAAAACTATTCATTCAGCCATAAATAATATTGCTATTTTCGATCAAAGTTAGTTTGTTTCGACCAAAGATTTCGTATTCCCGCTTTCATTGAAGCGGGCGTCAGTGAATTGATAAAAATGATACATTGTGAGTTACTAATGTCATATTGGTAACTGGTTTTAAAGTAGCATCGATAATTTGTAAGAAAAGTAAATGTTCTCAAAGAAATTTAAGTACCTAAATACCTAAAAATAATTTCGGCTTCGCATATATGTATAGTTGACACACAATTTATTATTTGAACACAGAAGTTTCTAGATTACACATTAATAAATTCAATTCATTAATCTGAAAAATGATAAATTAGTTCCGAATGGGCCAAAACAATAAATAACTGTCAAATATTATATTTGATTATTCGTGAAACTGATAGATAAAATTAGAGAACCAAATGGTATTCAAAATGTATAATCCTTTGAAACTAAGCAAAAACAAATCGAATATTTTTCAATTTTCATTTTTTGTTACAATTTAAATATAATTTGGCTGGAACAAATTTCAACCTTCAATATAGGCAAGTGTATTCAACTCAAATAACCTCAAGGTAGGCACAACATTCCACGCTTTAATTTTCCATTATTTTTCTTTTGTTGTAGTGTTGGTTTTATTGCTTTAAATCGATGGTAAGGTAAATATTATATTAACGAAAGAAATGTAGGTGAACACAAAAAAAATTATAAGTCTAACCTTTTTGCCTTTAGCAATCTTATTTTTATATTTCAATCTTCCTTAGCCACACACAGTAGGGATCTATATACTCTTAGTATACAGTTAATTCGAAAAATTTCTACCCAAAAAATCTATAAACTGATTATTTTTATGGGTGGAAAATTTTAAAGAATATTTCAAGGTCAAGAGTTTTTCTTTTTATCCGGTTTATACAGTTTCAATAATATTTTGCTAACTAACTATTAAAATATTCTGGGCCAAACCAAATTTTATTTTATATCCGATATTAATGTTCGAACTATTTTATTTTGAATGATCCTTGACATTACGATAGGGATCTACGATTTTTCGTTTAGATATACTTTGGTAGTTTATCCAAGGTATTCTGAAGCGCTTTGGGTAATTTATCATCCAAAGCTGTTTTTCTCAAAGTGGTTAGGTCATAACTTTACGAGCACTCTGACGATAGGATATAAACCCGCATTATCTAATATTGGTACGCTTGAGGCTATTACACTTTTTTGAGTAACTATTCTCTAAAATCAAAAACACAAAACCATTTTAATTAGTTCAATCTAGTTTACCCATGATTTGTTGAGCTTGAACATTTTTGGTTATCCCGCTTTAAATTTTTTTTATAGAAATATGTTTATGAATATCTGTTTTTTAAGTTGTTGTTATCGAAACCTAATTTTCTGCCTTACTAAATTAATGAATAATTCAAAGAAGTCATTGAAGTAAAACATAATACGGTTTACGAATTTTATAATCATCCTTTAGTAATTTTTATGGACTTGAAAATCGAAGTGGAGCACTTGGCATAAATCTAGGAACGTTAAACGTTACAGAATTTATAATTTTGCGTGGCCTTTCCTAAGAAGTTTCAAATCCAAAAATCCTATATAAACAGAACGTTATCAAACATTGTAATATGTGAACAGTACGAAATATTAGTTTAATTGCATTTATATAGATAAACGTTGTCTCTATTATTTTGAACTACGTCAGAACATTGTTTTTCAAATTTTCTATAGTTGATAATCTAGTTGATTGTTTATTGTGGTACACAACGTAATAACCAAACATATTTAATATTCAAAAATTTATTTATTTTAAAAGCACATTTCGTACGGCAAACTAAATAACTCATAGTTGAATAATAGTACACCAAACACAATTCAAACCAGCTCCACAAAAAATATAATTTTTACCTTGGTTCTTCTGTATATCCCATATGATTGGGGCAGAACAGAATAAAAGTCGAGAAAAATCAAAATGAAAATGTCGATTTCACAAAATGTATGTCGGTATTTGTTTAAGTTGAATCTGTATCGATCTTTTTTATTATAGGGAATATTATTCAAAATAATTTGGGGTGTTTCATTTGACTAAGCACAGGTACTATTATTATTGGACGTAACCTATTTAACGAACAGAAACTAAATTTAAATATTTATTATTTGTAATTTCACATTTCAATTTGCGATGATGAGAGATTACTTCGAGTTGATTGGTAGGTTGGTTTTGGCTGTACCAACTGCGGCGACCAAACTGTAAAAAATAATTTAAATATTTTATTGCACCTATTTTACTCTACCACTCCCCTATTATTTCTTCGTTCAATCCTATCATTAATGTTTTCCCCGTCGTTGATAAATGATTTATTGGAGATTCTTGTATCCGGGTATGCATTTCAGCGATATACTTTACACTTGTCCAATAGCTTGAAGAAGCCGTACGTAGTTTTTCTTTTCCAATATAACCTCATCATTGCTAACAGTTTGCTGGTCCTCTTGTTCTAATTCTATTGTTACAATATTTGACCTTTTCCGTAAATATTCCTTCATTTAGCGGCAGACACCAAAGATTTGGATCAGGAATTAAATATATTTCATTTTGGACACAGGCGTCAATCGGACAATCGATTTGTTTCTGTGAGGATTGGCACATTACTGCTGCTTTAAAAGCTTTTGATAGTGAAGAGTTGATTAAAATTGAATTATTTAATTGTTTTAGTATGTTGAAAATCTCCCTTAATTTCAAAACATTCATTTAGAACATACGCCTAACTTTAAATTTTAACATCACTTCTTGATATCAGCGATTTATCTGATTTAGCATTGAAGTCATTATTTAAAGATTGTAAGCTCATCAAAAAAGTGTTGTTTGATGAGCTTCCAATCTTTAAATAAAGAAAAAAGAAAAATATTTTGAATATCAGTAAAACTACCTTTATTGGATAGATAATTTTATGCCATTGTGGCTTGAATATTATTTCGGCAATGTGGCGGCCGCGGCTAGCACGTAGATGGCATAATCTGGAGGTTAAACTTTCGATCACTCTTCGCAGTAATTACGACCGTATCTTGCTAATAATCCGCCGAATGTTGTCTCCAAGTGTTCAATCATCTCTGGTTTATCTGCGTAGACTAGTGACTTAACATATCCCCAAAGAAAATAATCTAATGTAGTTAGATCACTCGATTGGGGTACAAAAAAGTTGGGTACAGTTTTGTACCCAATTAGGGTAAATCAAGTCTCTATACCGTTCACCGTTGACTGTAACATTCCGCTCATCATTGTTTTTGAAGACATAATGAACCAATGATTCCGCCGTCCCATAAAGCGCACCAAACAATGATCTGGATGTAATGGTGTTTCGGCAAAGGCTTGTGGATTATCTTCACTCCAAATCTAACAATTCTGTTTATTAACGTACCCAATAACCAAAAGTGAGCTTCATCGCTAAACAAAATTTGTACAGCATTTTGTAAGCACGTAAATCCTTAGATAAAATCATCCATAAAGTGGATGGACACATTTCCAGTTGCTGAGAACGACGTCGAATTGATTGATTTGGGTCTTCCTCAATGCTACGCTGTACAGCGTCTATCGCTTGTTCGTGGTATACGTGGTGCGAAAACGATCCATAGTTAACCGAATTACCCGCTCTGATGGAGGATTATGGCGACCGTAAAATGGACGTAATGCACGATGAGTTTGGCGAACAGAATCATTATTTTGGTAAAAAAATTTCACAATTTGGAAGCGTTGCTCTGGCGTAAGTTTATTCATTATGAAATGGCAAATTAAACTAATGACAAAGCAAATGTCAGCCGTCAAATCGGTGGTCAAACAAAACAGTCTTGACAACTTAGAGATGTGAAGCTCTAAATAAACACCCGTTATTTAGCATATTTTGCATTTGTTTTTTTATAGATGTGTTAACATATCACGAGGCCCCCGGGTCCTATGTTGGGCCGTGGAAGAGGTTCTAGTGGCCGTTCTAGACCCTTCAATTTCAATAGGACCGCAGTGAAAAGATCAATCAAGATAGCTATCGTTAAATATGAAATCGTGTAGTGAAGCACATCGTGGCGGCTCATTTCTGCTGGAAGTTGCTCCTTTTCTTGTTGCAAATGAATCCTGGCCTTTAAATCTGTGCGTGTGTTATAGTTCCGTTGTTGTTCTGCATCAACCACTTGTATGTATAAATATGATGATTTTACTTCATTCGTGTTGCGTGTGACTGCCCTTATTACGATGGAATTTCCTCTTAATACACAATTTGACGTGCCGATCTCATTAAATCTTTTTACTTTGTTACCTTTATTGTAGAAGAGATCTCAATGTGTTTCTTCTATCAAGGAGGAAATCCATTTGTTTGATCCCCATGTTTTGATCCTCATATTTCTAGCTTCAGACGTCTCTAATTTGCAGATGGGATAAATGTTCGTATTTGCTGAAGGAAGTTGAGTTCACATGCAATGATCGATGATTGTTTATTGTATGTAGGAGAGACATAACATGCATACTGATTTCTATTGAAATATCGCTTAGAAGGCATTAGGACACATTGCTGTGAACGGCTAATTGATTGAAGAGTTGAAAGTTTTCTGTGTGAATCAGCAGTGCTTAAATACACTTGGGTGCAAAAAATTCACAAAAGTTCAAAAATATCAAAAAATCCAATATTTGTTTAACTTTCTTAAATGTATATTCAAACTCTATTTCAGCACCGATCCAGTGGTACTTTTTTATACTTATACCGTTCCAACAAAGTGATTTTTGGGTGTGGAAAAAATATTCCCTCCCCTAGCCTTTGGGCTAGATTCATTGATTTCACCAATGTTTTCACCAAGTTTTGAAGTAGCGCATCTCGAACCCTTGTTTTTTCAGCTCGCCTCATAAATTGTCAATGGAATTGAGGTCTGGGCTTTGAGCTGGTTACTGCACAACAGGCGCATCCATCTCTTGAATGTACTGATACACTATGCCAGCTGTATTCGGTCTCGCATTGTCCTTCATGAACAGGAAGATTTCACCAATAAACCCGCCAAGATATACGACGTAGTCCTCGAGTAAGTCCTCAATGTACCGATGAGAAGTCAATCCTCTTGATCGACGAACAGTACTCGCCCCGGCATTGAACATAATACCTGTCTTCGCCTACAGTGACATGCCTCCCCAGAACGTAAACGATCCACCGCCATACGAGACACGTTTTTCATTGCAACATTGTGCAAAATACTCTTCTGATCTTCTGTACACTATTCCTCGCTCATCGTTGCCATGTAAACACATGCACTCCTCAGAAAACAGGACTACTTCTCTATTGTTCTTCTGTGCAATCCAAATGTTCTCGTTTGTTGATCTGTGTGCAGTCAGATCACCTTCTCCAATTCGTTGTCTAACTGTCCACCGACTGACTTCGACTTCACGAACATCTTGGAGTTGCTGTCCCAGTTGAACCGCATTCAAATAACAATTTCGCAACGAATTCGTTACACGAAAGCGATCATCTCGCCGTGTTATAACACGAGGTCGTCAAGGTTTTTATCGCCGTCTGTATTGCCGCCAGTTTCTTGATATCTCTGTCATACTCCACAAACGGAGAATGGGCTCAAATTTAATTGTTGAACTACTTTACTTTGATTCTGCCTCGCATCAATTAGTGCAACCACTTGAGTGGCTACCGTGTTATAGGCATTTGCTTGTTCCGGATGAAAACGTAATCGATAGAAGAACATTCATGCTAACCGTTGGTGTGCGAATGGTGACAATTCTCTTTATACGTACCATTTTTTACCTGCCACAATTTCCGCCGACAATACACACAGGTGGTATCATTGGATAGGTGATGAAATGACCTTTAACTTGACATAACTTAATTCAAAAACACAGTTCGATTTTCGAGAAATTAAAAAAATGCAACTGTGCAATTTTTCTGCTCTCAAGTGTACTTATTTTGAAACGCAGAAATGGTTATTGATTGAATTTTGTTGTGACGTAGATTATCAGCAACCAGAAGGTTGCTTGTATTGCTCAATGCTTGGATGTTTTTATGAAGTAGATCAAAATGCTTTGAGCTAACATCAAGATCGTGCTTCACGATGTTGACGGTTGTATCAATTATTGAATTATCGTTTTGTTGGTTTATAGTTATTTGTCTGCTTAATTGTTGGTGGGTTACCTCACATATTGTTTGTCTATCTTATATAGATAGACGTGAAACTGGCCCGAAAATAAAATTGTGTCTTTGCTTTGCTTAATCTGTAATATTTTCGGGCTGACTCGAAAAATTTAAAAAAAAACGCTTACCCATTAGTTGTATTCAAAATTCTGAAAAAAATACCAAAACATTTTCTTATGAGGAGAGGTTTTCACAAGGATTGCCTGAGACTTCGGCCACTGTCACGATTTAATGTAAGCCATCTGGAATTGAAATAATGTAGCCCCGTTTCTGTACGTGGTGGGAAGAAGGTTCGTGCCAGTCTCAGAATATAACGATTTTCAACAAAAAATTTGCTAAGCAATTTGGAAGTCCAATTAGCTGATCCACAAACTTAAAACTTTCATCTTCATCAATCGTCTCACTCAATTTGAATTTTTCAATGCTGATTTTTAAATTAGTTGTGCTTCGACACTCATAGTGTATTGAACTTACTACTTCATAACGCACATCCTCTTGTAAATGTTTTGGGATATTCTTCCCTTGCCATTTCAAAAATTCCCAAAAATGTTCCCTCATATAATTTATAGCAAAACAAGTGTTTATCTAAAAAATGTATCTGTTTCGTAAATTATCCAAAATAATTAAATGTCTTATTTTTTTCACCGTAAAAATAATATTAAATTTTTTAGAAATAGTTGCGATAACATTAAAACAAACATTAAAAATAAAGATGTTTAATTTTTTTTAATTATTTATAGGTTAGTTTTTGTTAATGTCAAAATTTCCCAACTTGTTGTACCATAAAATCAAAATGTTGTATCTCGCTCTAATGTAAATTTTAGTGCTTGTCTATGTAACATTCTCAGCAAACTTTTTCTAACAATTTTCTGTTTTCTGGTAGACCCAGCTTATTATATATATTCCCTATATAGCGCATTCTGATTTCTAAACCGACTGAATCGTTTCGTTTTTTCTGATTATCGGTTTGTCTTTGCTTTGTTTCTTTATAAAAAAAATTAAAGCAACCTATCAGGAAGCGATTTGTAGACAATGCAACCAAGTAAAAATGAAACAAATGAAAGAGGAGCCCTAGATCAGCGGCCAATACGAGCGTGGATAAATTCACTAAGCTAGCCCTGGGTGAATCAGCTAATGGCAACCGATTTCTCAAAAACTGAGAAACTGCCACCAATCTATTTGAGGGAAGAATCAAATAGAGATATAGAGCAAGAACCATCGACACTTGGAGGGTAACTTTTATATTTCCGGGGTTAAACGAGGAAATACAAAAGAAACCAAAATTCAGCCGTCAAATATTGAGGCGCATATAAGGCCTTGATAAAATCATTTTAAGGAAGTGGGAAAACACTACTATACTTATCAACTAAAGGGCCAAAAAGGCTTGGTTGTGATGTGAAAAGGATTTGAGAGCTTCGTTGACCCAAACGAGATACAAGCTGCTCTCGTTGAAAAAACTTCCTTCTTAAATCTATAACTAATATTATAAATCGGGTGCCACAGTCAATTTTCCGTCTGGAATTATAACCAGATAATTAAAAAAACAAAGGGAAGCATGAAATATATGATCTAAAATATCTTCTACATAGAAGAATTACTGTCGAAGAACCCAGAAAAAGAACTGAACCAGCACAGTGTGTTAAGTGCCAAGAATACGGCCACACTAAAGCTTATTATACTTTGAGCGATGTTTGTGTAATATGTGGTGATCTCCATAATTCAACGAAATGCGATAAAAATAAAACTCAAGCTTCTGTCAGAAAATGCGGCGAGCTGAGCAACGATTGCCTAAATTACATTCAGAAGCTAAAGTTCAAAATGAAAACCAGAATATAAAGGTAAACAGTAGTGTGCATCACGAGGTTTCGTACGCAAGTGTACTTAAGGATGCCGTTCCAAAAGTGGAGGCAAGTGATCAAGGTAACACCCCATCAGCTTTAAAGAAGCTCTATGGTATGCATGGCGATGATGGAGAGAGCTATGGATATAATGATGCAGTATATGAACACGCTGATGCAGATAGTTGTTAAAAATCAGAAATGACTCTCCTCAAAATATCAATATGAAAAGCAAACAGCCTAGCGCAGCATATAGTGGAGATTCAAGCATTTCTCATTCAACACAATATTAACATAATGTTAATATCTGAAACACGCTTCACCAACAAGAACTACTTCAAAATTGATGGGTACTCTTATGAACTCATGAAATATGATAAGGATCATATCCAATCAACGAGCATACGTCTGCAGGAATGGTCTAGACATTTTGTGATATCAGTAGTGTACTGCCCTCCAAAGCACTCTATAAAAAAATGCAGTATATTGATTATTTTGGTCAGCTGGGTAATACATTTCTCGAGGAACGTGATTACAACGCCAAACATACTCAAAGGGGTTCAAGACTAACAATGCCTAAAGGCAAACAACTTTATGAAGCTATAGAGAAGCGGTCCCTGGATTTTTTATCTACCGGCCATCCTGCTTACTGACCCACGGACAAAAAGAAAATACCTGATCTATTTGATTTCTGCGTTACTAAAGGCCACCGATGGCTATGATCTGTCGTCTGATAATTCACCGATAATAGTAACAATGATTACTGTTGTCTTAAAATCAGAAACAACGAAACGTCTGACAAACAATCGAATTGATTGGAATCAATATATGAGACTAGTCGAACAAAATTGTCATCTTGATATCCCGCTAAAAACACCAGCAGATGTTGATGTGACTGCAGAAAAGCTAACAGAGGCACTGAAAATATCAGCTGAAAAGGCTTCACCAATCACCAAAAATTCTGAAAAAATTAATAAATTATCACATAATATCCAGTCACTAATCCAGGAAAATCGGAAAATTCGACGGCAATGGCAACAAACTAAATCACCATGGTTGAAATGCAAATTAAATCGAGCTTTTAAAACCCTGAAATTTGCACTGCAGAAAGAAGAAAATCAATGTGTCCAGAATTATTTAAATGAACTCTCGGCAACAGAGAAGACTGATTATTCTTTGTGGAAGGCAACTAAAAAACCTAAAAAGGCCTACAAAGTCGAATCCACCGATTAGACTACCAACTGGAAATTGGGCGAGAAGCGATGAAGAGAAAGCCAATGTTTTCGCTGCACATCTAAACACAGTGTTTTTATCACAGGAAGGAACTAATAACATCGTGCTGTCTCACCAGATGGATGATTCATCCTTTGAACCTATAAAGTTTGAATGGAAGAATGTTAAGAACGCAATCAAAACTTGCATTAGCCCGAAAAAGGCGCCAGGATATGACCTTATTACTGAAAAAATGAAAAGGGAATTACCAGACAAATGCATAAAACTAATAGCCTACATTTTTAATGCGACCATGCGAATTAGTCATATTCCTCAAATGTAGAAGATATCTTTGATCACAATGAAAAACGTCTTATCGTCCAATAACCATGCTTCCCACAATCTCAAAGCTGTTTAAAAAAATGTTAATAAAAAAACTGAAACCAGTATTTGAAGAATGGCAAATCATTTTAGACCAGCAATTTGCCTTCCGAAACCAACATGATACCATAGATGAAGTGCGTAGAATTGTAAATGCAATCAAACAGTTCTTTGAGGCAAAGCAATACTGTTCTGCTGTCTTCATGGATGTAGCGCAAGCATTTGACAAAGTTTGGCACGATGGACTAATATATATACTTAAAGCGCTCCTGCCGAAGAATATTCACTCAGTTCTGGAAAACTATCTCCTCCAAAGGCAATACAACAAAATGGTGCAACAACCCCCATAAATGATATAAGCGCAGTAGTCCCACAAGGAAGCATTCTGTGACCTATTTTATACTTGTTGTACACGGCAGACCGACCTGTTACCGACAATGTAACACTATCAACATTTGCTGATGATACAGCTCTCCTGGTATGTCACGAAAAGCAAGCAGCCTCAAGAAAAGTGCAAAACCATCTGAGCAAAATTGAGGATTGGCTCAAGATCTGGCGAATAAAAGTAAATGAAAAAAAAAATCAATTCATGTTACATTCACGCTGAACAAACGCTCCTGCTCACCAGTACAATCAAACGGAGTATATATTCCTCAACAAACCAAGGTCAAATATCTAGGATTACACTTGGATAGACGGCTAACGTGAAATAACATTTTCCAAAATGTATTGGACAATAAGGTCTTACTAAACAAATCGTTAATCAAGCGAATATGAGCATATGGTATTCAGTTATGGCAATGAACTCAAGCGAAAATACTCCGATGTATTGCTATGCTCCATGGTATATCCGAAATACTAACATACACGACGACCTTGGTATTAAAACCGTTAAAGAAACAATCAAATTCGAATTCAGTTCGAAATACTACTCAAAACTTCAGGGACATCCCAACGAACTGGGCCGGGAAAATACTAAAACAGCCGCGATTTAAACGACTGAGCAGATCTACTCGGACTCATGAACCTGTAAATTATTAAATGTGTAGATTACGCTTATAAGTAAGATCTAAATTAAATTGTCAAAACTAAAAAATGTAATTAGCTTAACATTTAGTTAGTTTCTTATGTAGACAGATTCTGGAATACAGCCATTGGCAATTTAAAAATACAAAAACAATATATCAAATGTGAAAAACAGATAAAACAGAGACATTTACAGCGAAAACTATTTTTAACAGCATCTTTGTAATTTTCTCGTTTTTAAAGTTTTAAAATTTTGTTGCATCGTTCGAAATTCTCTTAACTTTTTCTCTATTTGTCCCTTTAGACAGACCACCTCTTGCACTTTTAAATAAAGTAAGCTGACAATTATCCTAAAAATCACATAAGATTTACCTTTTTTGTGAATTGGCACTCCAACTGGTTAGTTGGCTTATTTTGCTCTTTTTTAATACTCTCAGTCCAATTTTTTTGAAAAAATTTGACGAAGGTAACACTAGAGATCGATGGAAAATCGATTTACGAGAAAATGTTTTAATACACAGTAATTTAATATTTTTTATACCTAATATTTTACAGTGTGTCAAGAGCTTAATTTATGTAGAAGGCTTTCTTCTTATACCCAGAAAAATGTTATAACGAAGCCGAATCGATTAAAGTGATTTTTTAAATGATTCTTGCACAATAGAGTAAAAAGTAATTTAAACCACATAATCCACTCCAAGTTAAATATTTTTCTACAAATTGTATTGGAGCCGGTTCTTTTCACTCTAACAATGCATTTATACGAATCGTACCAATTTTAATAACACGTAACTAAACGTCATTCTAAATATTTACCAAATTTATATTATGACATTTAAAATTAAACTAAAAATAAAATTCGTACAATTTCATATAGAATAAAAGCTTATGGCATAAATACTATATAAAACCACTTTCCACAACAAACAATTTTAGAATTTAATTTCTCTTTAAATGAATAAAATAAAATTGTTTTTCATAAAATAAATTTTTGTGGTTTCTTCTTATTTATTTCTTATGATAATTTATAATATAATTTTTATTTTATTTTCTGTAAATAAAATATTAATAAGAAAATGTTTTTTAATTACATTTTGTTATATTTGTCTTAAAATACGCAAATCGTGTACCTATCCAACTGTAAAACTTGTCTTCCACTCAAACCAAATTTTTGATAAAAACGGAAAATTTCTATTACGTAAAACTACAATTTTGCATTTTTATTTTCATTTCAGTTGAAACAACACATATTGAAGCGATTGAAGGTAGAACAGCAGTATTTTCATGCCCACTTATAGCACCGCCCAGTGATAAAATATATATGGTGTTATGGTTTCGTGATGATGCGGGAATTCCACTTTACAGGTAAATCAGTATTTTAATTAACTTAATAACAAATTTCAGATAGACATATAGCAATATTTATTCCTGTCAACATGAGGTAGTAAAATTGTACAGCGCTTCTTCTTATATATTCCATACCAATAAAGAAAATGTTGGAATTACTCTTCACTAATTATATATTGCCATAGGAATATACTAAAAGAATACAATCCGTTTAAATTTGTTTTAATACAGTGTGGGCCATCTGGTGGTCCATTTTTCAATCAATAAATTTTAGTACTTAACGTTTTCTGTTCTATAAAATTCTTTGGCATATGAAAAGTCAAAAATATGCCATTTATCATCATGGAGTCGCTTGCAACACAATACCGCATTTTGATTGTCCAACACTGTCCAACAACGTTACGTAAATTACGTGGGAGTTTTGGTCAACATGGACGTCCTACTGAGTGTGCAAATGGCAAAATTATTGAGTGCTTTAAACCTGCACCGACCAAATTAGTCTGCCTCAATGGAACCCATATACGGTCGGTTTAGCTTATAATTAAACCTGCATCGCTAAAATTGTAACTTTTGATGTAGCTGTGATATCTGGATGGTTCTTGGACCAGAACTTATTACAAAATAATTATATTGATTAATTAGTTCAAGACCAACCCTATAACTTGAGTAAGGGTAAATTTCATCCGAAACGGTTAATTATACCAAAAACGTTGATTTTACCACATTTAATAATTTATTACACGGCCAGAAATTATGCCAATTGTTACTATATAGACCTTGGTGGGCTACTCAACCTTATCCAGGTGTGCAATAAATTACTTTTGTGTCAGATTGTACGGAATTTACTCCATATGGTAAAGGCTTCAAATTTGTAATTTAAAGTTCCGTGTTACATTTAATAATTTATTACACCAAACCGCCCCCAGATATTGAGACAAATGCTACACCTTGGATCTTGTGGAGGGCAGGTCAACCTTATCCAGGTGTGTAATAAATTATTTTTGTGTCAGGTTACACGGAATGGGCCGCAAACGGTATAGAGGCGTCAACTATGTAATTTAAAGGTGCCGATGCGAAGTTTCTACCAAAAAAAAAACAAATTATATATGTGTTAGTGCCACTCAATATTAAATTAGTATTAGAATAAATTGTGTGTGATTTATTACACTGTAAAATTATTTTCCGAATCAAGCATAATTAAAAATTAAAATTTTTAAAAATGAAAATAAAGTGTGAACTAGTTAACAAATAAATAAAAATAAAAGCTTTAACATAAAAAATATCAGAATTGTTTATTGAAACTTTTCGATCAAAATAATATGTACTCGTATATTACAAATCTGGGTCAATTAAAAGCCACTTCCCGGGAAAAGGGCAAGATGCCACTGTATAGGTCGAATTAGCCTATCGGTAGAGAAATTTTCCGGTATAAGGTTTTTCCTAGCGGAGAAAATATAACCAAATTAATGACAATTTTCCACCGTAAATTTTGAGTATTCAATAACAAGCCACTTCCATAGATTACGGCAAGACACCACTATATAGGTTGAATTAGTCTATCTCTTAAGAACATTTCCCGTATAAGGTTTTCCTAATTCAACCTATATAGTGGTACCTTGCCTTAATCTCTGGAAGTGGTTTGTTATTGACCCAGATTGATAAAATACTCAAAATTTACGGTGGGAAATTGCTATACTAACAAGGTTACATTTTCTCCGCTAGGAAAAAGCTTATACCCGAAAATATTCTTCATATGTAGGCTAATTCGACCTATACAGTGGTATCTTGCTCTAATCTCTGGAAGTGGCTTGTTATTGGCCCAGATTGATAAAATTCTCAAAATTTACGGTGGAAAATTGCTATTAACAAGCCACCATTTTCTCCGCTAGGAATAACCTTATACCAGAAAATGTTCTTTAGAGATAGACAAAGTCGACCTATATCGTGGTATCTTGCCCTAATCTCTGGAAGTGGCTTGTTACTGGCCTCTGGAAGTGGCTTGTTTATTGAAAAAATACTCAAAATTTAAGGTGAAAAATTTCTATAAACAAGTTTACATTTCCTCCGCTAGGAAAAAGCTTATGCCGGGAAATGTTTTCTTAAGATACGCCAATCCACCATATTTAATGGTATTTTGTCTTAATCTCTGGAAGTGGCTTGTTATTGGCCCAGATTAATAAAATACTCAAATTTACGGTGGAAAATTGCTATTAACAAGCCACCATTTTCTCCGCTAGGAAAAACCTAATACCAGAAAATGTTCTTTAGAGATAGGCTAATTTAATCTATGTAGTGGTATATTGCCGTAAACTCTGGAAGTGGTTTGTTATTGGCCTAGATAAAATACTCAATTAAATTTAATTTTTCCGTTTGTGAACTAAAGTTTCGCCCGTCGACGAAATGCGCCGTTCACGTCGATCATGTTAGCAACCCAACAAGCTCGTTTCAATCCATAAGCGAGAACCCATACTGCTTTGACGAATGCGCCATTATCGCCACGTAAACCGCAACCCGAATACATTACGAGTAATCACTTTATTGGAGCGCATTGACTAGTGACGCGAAACATTGGGACATCTCGGCCGGCTGGATTAATAACTGTGTAGTAGATGGCCTTCTTACTCTCAGTTTCCTAGGTAAGGTACTGCGGTCGAAAAGTACGAGTTTTAGTTTGGTTCTGGCGCTGCACTGAATACTTGGTGCGACGTAAGACCGGTCCGTAATAACCCGGTATTGTCATTCCCAATCACACTGTAATTTTGGACATCTACATACCCTCCTTCGCCGGTTGTATAACCATACTAGGCTACTACATGCAAACTTCCTGTGATTTTTATCGATGTCGTAATGACTTTTATTACGGGAGTTGTCTGGAGGTCATCCCAAAGAAAAATCGGCTGACAATCGGAACACTCGGCCAAATAACAGATTCCCCAAAGTATACGTACTAGATTCTTGCATACTCGATCTATATGCCATCAAGAATAGTGGTAGAATGATGCCTCAGTTTCTTTCATTGCTCTCTATACATTTTGTGAAATAAGCCGGTAGCACTCTAATAACTCCTTTCCACCAAACAATCAGATAGTGGATGAAGTGCTGTCGTCCGTTATATCTACCGCCAATCTCTTAAAAACTTCGCCGAATCGATAGACTGCAGAGGGTTCCTAGTTCTTTTAAGTGGTTCTCTTTGAGTGAACGGCACCAAGCCTTTACGTCTATTCGATTTTCTATTCAGTAGAACCTTTGCCGAATCTTTTTCCAGCGTTTTGTGAATTCCAAAATGTCCCCCTGCGCAACTATCGCTAGTCAAATTACTTGATTTTCATTCAATTGGGGGTTTGAATTGGTTTCATTTGAGGTACTGAGGAGGTGAGGTAACCCCGGTATCTCACTCTATTCCAGACGCCTGCTCAGTTGGACCACCTGCGAATCAATAATAATAAGAGATCCCTTAGCTGCGCATGTTTTACGACAATTATAAACGTTGATGACAATTATAAATGTTTATATTGAGCCATATGGAAGTTGGCCGATTGCGCGAACCAAACGGCTGGTACTGTCTGACTGGCCACAGTTATTCGGTACCATATTCTATTCAAAACATAAAGAATCATTTTCGGCAAATCATATATTTCTATGAGAATGGCTCGATTTTCTTATGGAATTTGACCATTTGCGACAATACTACTATCCGCCTGGCACTGCCTTCTTAGTCATTGTAAGTCCTTAATATTACAAACTCAAAACAGTATCAATAATTTCCGGCAAATTCTATTGCTAGGAGAATAGCAATTATTAATTTTTATATTGAGCCATATAAAAGCCGGCCGATGACGCGACTCCTACCATATGGCTGGTATTGTCCGACTGGCCGCAGTTAGTCTGTACCATAGGTTATTCAAAACATAAAGAATCATTTCCTGCTAATCATATTTCTAGAAGAATTGTCAAATTATATTTCTAAGCGAATGGAACGGTTTTCTCATATTCTTATATACAGCCAACTTGGTTATTTGCGCCAATACTACCATAAGGCTGTCACTCTCCTATTAGTCATTGTAAGCCCTGACTAATACCAACTCAAAACAGTCACAATAATTTCCGGCAAATCATATTGGTAGGAGAATGGCGATTATTAATTTTTATATTCGGCCATATGGAAGCTGGCAGATTGCGCGAATCCTACCATACGGCTGGTACTGTCCGACTGTTCTTAGTTATTCCTGTTTAACAGGCAAATCATATGTATAGGAGAATGGCAATTATAAATTTATATATTGGGCCATATACCTTTCAGCACCGTTCAATACAATTGTGTAGGCATAAATTTCGACCTTCTTATACTCGTACAACCATTAGCAATCCGATTTTTTTATTAAATTACGACCAATTAACATAATTGTGTATGATGAATTGTTGACACCATATAATCCAAAAACGAGAATATATTTTATGAGTTCACGACCATGTGTGACAATTGTGTAACAAAAATTGAAGTAGTCTTCAGAACTGCCAGAATTAGAACAGACATTTTTTGGAGGTTTTTGATACAAACAATATTGTTGTTACTCAAATATTTGCAATTTTCAAATTTAATTTGCAAATTTTAAGTAGGTTGGCCGTGGGAGCACCCACATAATTGTGTAAGTTGGATTCATAGTACCACCGAATTGTTTAGACTTATTCAAATTCATTCGTAAGGCGGCATATTTTCGCTGTCGGTACGTCATCCCACACTGGACAATGCCTTGATTGTGAGTATCGTCTCCCGAAAAAACAGGAGTTTTTCTATTTTATTCTGTTGTGTTACTGGTTCCTTATCGCTAGTATCGGTTCTATTGGTTTGTATCGGTTCTTCACAGATTAAAGAATCTGCCACATTTTCAACATTAATAAAACAAGACATTTTACCTTTGGTATTCTTAAAGTTGCGCAATCGAGTTTATATTCTATCCGAATTTAGTCCAGTCAGATTATACCGTTAAACATATACTGTTCTGTCTGTCAAACTCTGTGAACGGAGAAATTTATGGTGACATACGAGCATAATTCCGAAACCTAATCTAACAGAAGCGAATATTAAATCAGTTGGGGAGGTCCATTATCCTCAGTGTAAGGTGACGAGCATTTGTGTGTTTAATGCTAATGGTCAGTGCATTAATTAGACATATACCGTTATATCTGCCAAACTATGTGAATGGAGAAATTTATGGTGACATATTAGCATAATTCCGATACATAAACTGACAGAAGCCAATATTACATCAGCTAGACAGGTAGTTATGTTTTAAGTAATTAAAAAACTTTAATTTTTTAAACTTGGGAATTATCCCAAGTCTTTGTTTATTTAAATTTTAAAATATAACAAATTTATTTAAAGATTTAGGTTTTACTTATTTGAGAGATGACACTGAATTGATTAAAAAACGAATTTACTTATTTTATTTTACGTTAATTATGCACTTCTGTCACATGACAAAAATGAATATTGTGCATTTTGAGAATGGTTAATTATGCTACTCTAAAAGTCTAAATTGAAACACAAGTGTGGAAATTGTAAATTGCTTATCCAGCAAATGGTCTACATGCTGCATTGTTGTTGTGGTTGCTGCTGTGACGCGATGTTGCCTGCCAGTGTAGTAGCAATACGTAACTCCTCCCCTTTTAGATGAACGTCGGGCCGCTTTGGTAGCGCTGGAGTGGTCTTATGGCCCACCTGGGTGATATGGCTCTACCTGATTTTGGATACTTTAATAGAAAAGGTTACAATGATTATTATTATTATTTAGATTAGTGATATGTGTCCCGTTGAACTATGTAATTTTGATTTGTTATGACTCATTTCGATTGTTTGAATATTTTGGATTGATTTGTTGTGGAGTATTTCCAATGAGATTTCTGGTTTAATTAATTCGATGTTTAAGTCACCGTATGGTAAGTTTACTTCGAATTTATACCGGTCTTCATTTTCTTCCGTTGAATATTCTTCGTCGCCGATATTTATTGTACAATTATGAAATTCAATTAATGTTTGTTTAGTTATTTGTTGTGTTGTCTGCTTGCAGTTTGATTTATATGTGATTGGATAATTTTTTGGTTGTACGTATAATTTTCCGTAGGCTATATACGTAGTCGATTTCCTCGTAGTCGAATATCTCTTGAAGTTTACACGTTGCTGATTGTTGTGATATTAATGCTGGTAGACATGACCCTTGGACTGATTCTAGTTTTTTAAGCTTGCAATATATGGTGTCATATATTTCTAGGCAGGTATCCGTGATGTATTGATATATCCGTAGAGTGGATGGGATATATAATTTTATTGTAATTTGGTATTATTTTGAATTGGTAATGATTAAATGTGTCTTTTATAAACTTTGGTATCCTTATTATAAATATAAGTTGGGTCCCATTATAGAATCCTTTAAGTTCTAAGAGATTGTACATCGAGTTAGCATTTTGAAGATCAACTCCGTCTGACTTCAGGATATTGTGTATGTATTCTGTTTCAGTGTCGGTTAAGAGGTGTTTCGAGATACTTTTAGTTCCTGATGATGATAAAATGTTTAAAATTTCTTTTAAATGTATATGGGTGTGGTCTATAACGTGCTTTAATTTGAAAAAGTGTTGGTCATATAGAATTGAGAGGGTTAATGCGTTTGTTACTTGTCTGGCTTTATTTACTTCTAATTGTAACTACGAGTATCTATGATTTGTTTATTTATGTGTACTTGGCTATTGATTTGTGAATTCAGGTTGTCTTGGTTTTTGTTAATTTCGTTTGTTGCGTTTTGTACGTCTAGTAAGTCTTGATTGTCTAGGTTTCCAGTAAGATCTTTTATTAATGATCCTAGACCGTTCACGAGTCCTCTTTTAAATCTTTTGGGTAACAGATTATTTAATGTTTTTCTTAGTTGTTGTATTTTGTATTGCGTTATAATTTTCCTGTCGTTTAGTAATGGTTTGTTGATGGGGTCCTGATTGATTGTATTTACTGAAATGTCCGTCTGGTTGCTGATTTGGTTTATTAAATTTTCGTTGGGGTCTAAGTAGATGTATTAGTTTTTTATGACCACTAATTATTCTTGCGTTTCCTAATTTTATCAGAATGACACCTTTATTTTCTTCGAGGGATATTAGCTTAATTTGTTGTGTCATTACGGTTGCACACCTGGAAAAGATTTTTAATTTTAGCCTTATGAACATTTCCTTCTTGAGTGTTTACTACTACATTTTTGTCTTCTAATACTTTTAGTTTTCTATAGTCAGGTTTAATTTTCCCCCTCCTTTTTTTTCTTACATAAACGTATTGTTCTGGTCTGATAGCTAGAATTGGCTTTCTTTCAGAATTTAGTTTATTTATTAAGATTGATTTTTTCTTAACTGATTTTTCGTAGATGTCGTTACACAGTTGTTCGTAATTTACTTTATGTTGTTCGAGATAATCCGTTTCGTTTTCAAAGTCAAGTGTTTTGTCAGAGATACGTCCTCTCAATAATTCTATCAGTTTTAGTTTGGTCGAGGGATGGATTGAGTTATTATACGATAAAATTGGTTGATTTATTACTTGTTCTAATGAGTAGTCGGGTTTTTTTTAGTACTATAACGCTGGATAGTTCGATTAATGTCGAATGTAAGTGTTCAATCGGTGAGTTTCCAGTGCTGTTGTATGGGGTTGTTGTATATTTGTGAAGCATACTTCGTTGTCGGAGATTAATTTATTAGGTATGCCGTGAAGGCTACAAAAATGAGTTAGTTTCTCGAGGATGGTTTTATCAGTTTTGTCGTCTATTTTATACGCTGCTGCGAATTTAGAAAATTTATCTATTATTGTTAGGAATGTATTTCATTGAATTTGGAATAGGTCGGTATGTATAATTTCTAACGGTCTTTTTGGAGTTTCTGTCAATTGGAACTGGAGTTGCGGTGGTTCTATCGTATTTTATTTTTGGCATGTGTCACACTTGTTTATGAAATCTCGAACCTTTTCTTTGAGATGTGGGAAGTAATATTTTTGTCTGATATTATCGTAATTTTCTCGGTCATTTATTTCATGGGTGTTTTTTATTAGTTTTATTTGTTCCGTTTCGACTTCTACATCGACTAGGAATGTTAATGACCTAACTAAGTTTACTTTCGGTATTGTTGTTCGCGGTTTACTGGAGATCATTTGAATGTACGCTTGTTTTATATACTCGAAACATTCGTTGGATGCGTATGTGCATGTTAATTTCCTATTCAGTCCAAATAATTTTCTAAGTTCTACTTTTATTTTTTGCTTAATTCCTAATTTCCGGGGAATGTGTACGGTTACACGTTTTCTGGATTCGAATATTGTTTCTCTTTTAATTAAGGGTTCCTTTAAAGTGTCGGATAGATATACTATAATTTGAATTTCGAATGTGTTGATACTATTTTTTGTTGTGGGTATTGAATCTGTGGATAAAGACAACATGCTGGATGTATCTTCTTCTGAATAAGTTGATGCATTATGTATTTCGATGTTATTACAAGGAATTTGTACACGCGATAACGCGTCGGCATTAGAATTAAGGATGCCTTTTTTATATACGATTTGATAATCGAACTTTTCGAGTTTTAGCCGGCATCTTACGAGTTTAGAATTTGGCTCCTTGAGTGAGAAAAGCCATGTTAGGGGTGTGTGATCTGTTACGATCATAAACTTATTTCCAAATAGATAAGGTTGGAAATACTTAGTTGCCCATACGATGGCAAGTAATTCCTTCTCTATAGTGGAATAGATTTGCTCGCTTTTGTTAAGTGTGCGAGATGCGTAACACAATGGTAGATCTTTACCTATTGTGCCCTGGGCTCGCATCTGTGGTTAAAATGAATGGTTCGTTGAAATTTGGGTATTGTAAGATGGGTTCGTTGCATAATAATTTTTTGCACTGCTCGAAACAGTTTTTATAGTTTTCATCTATGATAAATTTACTATCTTTTCTTAAGCATTCGGTCATTGGTTTCGTCAGTTTTGCGAAATTGTTGATGAATTTCCGATAGTATCCAAGTGGTCCCAAAAAGCTTTTGATCTTTTTTTCCGTATTTGGAATGGGGAACTTTTGGATAGCAGCGATCTTGTCGGGGTTAGGTTTAACTCCCTCTGCTGTTACTATGTGACCTCTTTTATCAAGTTGGACTTTTAGGTTTGCTTCTTGCAGTTTCAAGAAGACTTTTTTCAAGTTCTCTATATGTTCTTGGAGCGATGTGGAGAATATAATTATATCGTCCATATAGCACAAGCATATTTTGCCTTGAAGCTCCCCTAGTAAATTATCCATTATTCTCTGGAATGTACGGGGTGCATTTTTGGGATATCTCCGGCCGTTTTTGGGATATCTCTAGGGTTTACTTCTATCTGGTGAAAGCCGGAGGCTAAATCCAGTGTTGTAAAGTAAATACACTTTCCTAGTTTATCTAGTTTATCGGTTATATTAGGTAATGGGTACCTATCCAATATGGTTTTGTCATTGAGTTTTCGGTAATCTATTACATTGCGCCATATCACTTGACCACTGACGTCTTTTTTCTTAGGTCTTAGATTCTTATGACGGTCTTATAATACCTTGGTTTAACATTTCGTTGATTTGTCTTTCAACTTCATGTTTATGGATATGGGGATATCGATAACTTTTTACTAAGATTGGTCTTTCATCTTCTAAGTCGATGTTGTGCTTTACAGCGTTGGTGAATGAAAGTTTATCATTTTCTTTTTGAAAATAACTTCGAATTGTATGCATAAACTTTCGATACACCGTTTCTCTTCGGGGTTTAAATGATTAGTACGTATTAGATCTGTGATGGATCTATTCTTGTTGTAGATGCTTTCTTCATCTACTTTGCGTACATTGTAGTTATTTATTTCAAAGTGATTTTTAGAAATTTCTTCACGCTCGATTGAATGTTCGATCACGAAATTTTGTGCTCGAGGCGAATAATTGATGACTTCGACCGTTGCGTAATTATTAACGCTTGTGTATATACCTTGTGGTATAATTACATTTCCTTAGAGGATAATGGGTTTTAGGTAGATTTCTCCATTAGCTATGGTGACTGGGATTCGGGCGATTAATTTACTACGTGGAGCTATAGTGTAGGGTTTTGACATGAAATGTAGCTTGACTTTCAAGGGAATTTTAATATTGGGTGTAGACAAATATGATTGAGCAAGGTTGAGAGTTATTTGAAGCTGTTGCATCATTTCAAGTCCTATTAGACCGTTGAAATAGCTATGGAATTTGAAAAGGAGAAATTCTAGATCTTCTTTATTTTACGGTTAAATTTTGAATCTATTATACTTGGTTCAATAAATGACTTAGTTGAACCAGTATCTATCAAATTTATATGGTTTACCGTTAAGGTTGATGCCTATAAATGGAAGTTGGTAACCTGATTGGTGATTGTTTATATTTATGTATCCGTAGGGTTTCCTGAGGCATCTAGGCAAAAATCCTCGTTTTGGATTTCTATTTGTGGAACATTGTCGGGTTTCTCGGAATAATAATCCTCAAGGTAGGGGTCGTAACAGTCGTTATATTTGGCATATTCGGGTTCTATGTTATATAGCTCTTTCGAGTGAAATCGTGAGGGTCCATTAGGTTGAAAGCGATATCTGGGCATGTATTGTTGATTAAATTGTCTTTGTTGGTTTTGTTGAGGTCTTGACTGTGGAGGGTAAGGATTCTGTTTGGAGACACTGGCAGTATTCATTGGTTCTTGAGGTTTTGGAGGTAACCCTCTTTATTAGCGAAATGATTATTGAAATTCGTCAAGGGTCTATGGTTCAAATATTGTGGTGCTCCAACGGGCATAGGTGGTTTATAATAATAATTGAGATTAGTTTAAACTGGTTTTTGATATTGGTATGAATTTTGGATTGGTTTGAGTGGTAATACAGGTTTTTTGTAAGCATCACTTATTGTGATATTTTTCCTAAAGTGATAATTTTGCTCTACCAAGCAATAACTATGAGCAGCTTGTAAGGTTTTAGGGTCTTTGGTTTGAATAATCATGGCCAAAGGCTCCTTGAGGCCAGTTAGAAATGCTGTTAACGCCAACTCCAAATACCATTCGCGTTTAGCTTGTGTAACTACTGCTAGTGTTTCTGCTACTGTGTTGTTTACAAGCCAAGAATTTAACCTATTTACTACGCTTGCTATTTTTGCGAAATATGTGTCGATGTCATCATTTCTTTGTGATAATGAGTTAAGTTCCTTAATAAAAGTTCCCTCATCTTCTTTGTCTGTGTAGTGATCAATTAGACACTGCCTCATTAGTTGCCATGTGCCGCCGGCACTGTACATCAGATAGTGGATGAAGTGCTGTCGTCCGCGTCTTTCTGAAAGCCAGATCAGAGTGTAGCTCCAACGAAACTCCGAAACGGGTGAACCTGTTCTACCAATGCCACATATCACATATTTGCTACCTTTTACTGTCACGAGTACCGGTCCAAGTATATCTACCGCCAATCTCTTAAAAACTTAGAACCGATAGAGCTACAGAGGGTTCCTAGTTCTTTTAAGTGGTTCTCTTTGAGTGAACGGCACCAAGTCTTTACGTCTTTTCGATTTTCTATTCAGTAGAACCTTTGTCGAATCTTTTGTGTAGGCCTAAATTTCAACCTTCTTATACAACCATTAGCAATCCGAATGTTTTATTAAATTACGACCAATTAACAAAATTGTGTATGATGAATTGTTGACACCATAAAATCCAAAAACGAGAATATATTTTATGAGTTCACGACCATGTGTGACAATTGTGTAACAAAAAATGAAGTAGTCTTCAGAACTGCCAGAATTAGAACAGACATTTTCTGGAGGTTTTTGATACAAACAATATTGTTGTTACTCAAATATTTCCAATTTTCTAATTTAATTTGCAAATTTTAAGTAGTTTGGCCGTGGGAACACCCACATAATTGTGTGAGTTGGATTCATAGTACCACCGAATTGTTTCGACTTATTCAAATTCATTCGTAAGGCGGCATATCTTCGCTGTCGGTACGTCATCCCACACTGGACAATGCCTTGATTGTGAGTATCGTCTCCCGAAAAACAGGAGTTTCTCCATTTTGTTCTTTTTTGTTACTGGTTCTTGCTGTGTTCTCATCGGTATCGCTAGTATCGGTTCTATTGGTTTGTATCGGTTCTTCACAGATTAAAGAATCTGCCACATCCATTTTGAACAATAATAAATCAAGCCATTTTACCTTTGGTGTTCTTAAGATTGCGCAATCGAGTTTATATTCGATCCGAATTTAGTCCAGTCAGATTATACCGTTAAACATATACTGTTCTGTCTATCAAACTCTGTGAACGTAGAAATTTATGGTGACATATGAGCATAATTCCGATACCTAAACTGACAGAAGCAAATATTAAATCAGCTGGAGAGGCCACTTATCCCCACTGTAAGGTGCCTTAGTTAGGCATATACCGTTATATCTGCCAAACTCTGTAAACGGAGTAATTAATGGTGACATATAGCTTAATTCCGAAACCTAATCTAACAGAAGCGAATAGTAAATCAGCTGGGGAGGTCTCTTATCCTCACTGTAAGGTGACGAGCATTTGTGTATGCTTAATGCTGATGGTCAATGCATTGAAAATACATTTACCGTTAGATCTGTCAAACTCTGTGAACGGAGAAATTTATGGTGACATATGAGCATAGTTCCGATATCTAATCTAACAGAAGCGAATATTAAATCTGCTGGGGATGCCTCTTATCCTCACTGTAAGGTAACGAGCATTTGTGGGCTTAATGCTGATGGTCAGTGCATTAATTAGGCATATACCGTTATCTGTCAAACTATGTGAACGGAGTAATTTATGGTGACATATGAGCATAGTTCCGATATCTAATCTAACAGAAGCGAATATTAAATCAGCTGGGAGGCATCTTAACCTCACAGCTTAATGTTGATGGTCAGTGCATTAATTATGCATATACAGTTATATCTGTTAACTTCTGTGAATCGATATATTATGGTCGTAAAAAAAATTCAATCAAATTTATTTATTAGATTTATAGATTTATTGACAGATTGGCATAACAATTTTAGTAGAGGAAAAGCACATATGGAAGCATAATAAATGAACATCAACAACAAAAAAATACTTCCATCAGGCATAAAAACCTCAGATTTTTTCAAAAAACAAATCCACTCCATGCTAATACCCTCCATGTTGCTCAAGCCATTATATTTTCGGATGGCAATGAACATATCTGACTGGATATGCAATCAGAAGTGCCAACTTCATTGCTTTCTAAAACACTTTTTGTCAGAAAACTGTTCATTCTCCGAACGTTTTTGTTCAACGGAATTGGGCCAAATCTGGATTAGCACAAATTCAGCCACTATATTTTTCGTATGGCAATGGACATATCTGATCGGAATATGCAATCAGAAGTGCCAACTTCATTGGTTTCTAAAACACCTTTTATCAGAAAATTGTTCATTCAACGGTTGATGTTGTAAAGCTATCGATATGAGATTGAATTTGGTTTTTTACTACCAATTCTAAAGCCTTGGACAGAGAACTTAAAATAATAATAGGTCGGAAATGGGAAAGCTCAGAAGGATTGCTAATTTTAGGAACAGGAATAATTTAACTCAACTTCCACTGAGCGTGATGAAACGAGGTCATTAAAATAAAATTAAAAATATGTAACAAGTATATTGATACATTAGAAAAAATACTAGACCATCTAGACCAGTGGATTGCAATTTAACTTCCCAAATTGCAGAAAACAAATCCGCAATAGATATATTTGCAAACGAAAAAGAATTTAGGGATTCTATGGATACTAAATCAATATTGGAAATATCATGGGTGGAACTAAAATTACTTGGTTAAAATCATTAGCTTTGAAATTTACCGAAGCACCCCCTTTGCAACTACCAAGGCCCAAATTGCGAACGTTACGCCAAAATATCTTAGAGGGAAGTGAGGGATCTAACTTATCCTTGAAAAAATTTTGCTTAGCGATACGAATTAAACTTACCAGTCTATTTCGAGATTGCTTATAAGCTAGATAAAACCAAGAATTAGGACTCATTTTCCAAAGACGATATTTGGAAAAACGAACAGAAATAGCATTCGAAATTTCTTGCGTCATCCAAGGGGGGACCTAGAGGAACGCAATTTTTAAATACATAATTAATAGAGGAGTTAAAACAGTCAATTTGATTCGTTAGAAGTACTAAGAGAAAAAATATTGTCCCAACAAATAGAGCCACAAATTGATGAATGATGAGATTGAAACTTTTAGGTTTAGAACGAGAGTAATAATTAACAGAAAAAACAAGGATATCGTGATGAGAACCAATGCCAAGAGACGATTGATTGAAAAATCAAATGGAATTATCAGCAGAAGCGAAACATCATCAATGAGAGAATAAGAACCACCACTTGCGATTGCATAAGAGTAAGAGGGCGCTTCAGTGTTATAAACTGAAAGATTAATGCTATTTAAGATATTTAAATAGCTACGAAAAAATAAAGTCTCTTGAGAAATATCAAAATTGAAATCACCCGAAATGAAAACCTCATCGGCAGGAAAAATAACTAAAAAGACACTCAATGTCTAAAAGCGATTTTTTAAATTGAGCATACTACCTCTTGTTCGTTTTAGGAGGACTATAAACCACACCAAAAAGGAATTTCCGCTTATTGACGAAGATAAGAAAATATTTAGAAAAAGAAACTCCTCAAAGTCAGAAACGAGCCTTTAATAAATTGAGAGGGGTACCGATACAACATTACATTTAATATGCTCGTTAACATATAGGCATATTCCACCATAATTAACCGGTGGATTAGCTCTGTCACGCCTGAACAATTTATAACCACTAATGGAATCAAGAATATCGGACGATAGAAACGTTTCCGATAAGCAAATGACATCAATTGGGACCCCATTAAAATTATGGCGAAATTCGTCAATATTTAAAATAAGACTCTGGACGTTTAAACTAACCACATTAAGCAAATTGGACCTAGTCCGAAGCATGGATTTAAGTAAAATGGAGGGCAAAGAAATACTCTCGGTGGACATCGCGAATCGTGGCGCACTTCAACAACAATATTTACATGAAATTTTTTTTAAATAAATAATTAGGTTCTTCTTCAAAAACCAGGTTAACTTCAAATATCAAATCTCAAACAAAATAAATAAAGCCAAATAATACCAGCAATATAAACGGGTAACGGGTTTACCCTTAAACCCTTGTTTTTAAAAAATTTTAAGTTAGGTTTAAGTATGGTAAATCTCTTCTTCTAATAGATTTTATACTTAAAATTTGCTGTGTGTACTTGAGATTGTTTTTATTTTCTCGGGATGGAATTTGATTTTCTCCATATTTTTTTTTAATTTTTCGGGCTGAGGAGCTTTTTAATGGGATTAGCGGAGAAACACACCTACATTTTAGAGGCGTTTTTCTGGATGGTTTTCGAGCCAGCTTCACATACGATCGCAAAGAATGCCTCGATTTTCTCAAACAGTATCAATCACTTTCTTTAATCGAAACAGACAGTTATTACCTACAAATTATATTACTTAACCAAACTATTACAAAAACAACAATTAAATGAAAAAAACCTGGGAATTTTGTTGTTAAGTAAACAATTTAAACTGTTTTCCGTCTTATTCAAGTTTAAATAGAAAATACTGGGATGAGATGAAATAGTATTGTTTGCGGAAGTGTTATTTTTTTCTGGGATGAAAAACTGGGCTAACTTCATATGCTTGGACGGTTTAAAATGGTAAAGTGAAAAAACACCAACATGCTTCCTCCTTGATATATCTCCTACTCTATTTATGTAATAATTAATATTTATCAGTTTACTTTGCTATTGAAAGCGTTTCTGATCCAGCACCTTCTGAAAAGCACTGGAGCATCTCAAAAACACAAACGCGTCTAATTCTCTTATTAATTAAATTTTCAAGATTAATTGAAACGAACTTCTTCGTTTAATTTTATGAACAACATCGCATACATTTTTTCTTTAATTATTCATTTCACTTTATAATGAAGAATGTTTTAACAAAAGATGGTACGGGCCTACGTGTACCAAGACTAGACGGTTGTTTGTAAGATATTACAAAAATTACGCTTTGAATTTATAAATTAATTATGTACTAAATAAATTCATTCTTTTAATACAAATTCGCTTTGCCAAGGAAAATTAAAAGTAAAATTAATTTCATCGCAAAGCAAAACGGAGAAAAAAACTCATCAATACAATTTTATAATGACAATCTAGGGAAATCGGAATATTTCATTTCAAGAACCCATGGGATGAAGAAGATGATTATTCTTATTTTAATTTAAATTTTGGGTTATACATTAATGATGCTCCGCTAAAATAAATATTGAAATAAATAATTTACATTTTTTATTTTATTTTGTTGCTCGCGCGGCGCTCGCTCGTTCTGCACGCTGATTCCGGCTGTATTAAAAGTTAAATTAATTTCATTTCATCCGCCAAAATCAAACAGCTTTCTTATGCCAACATAAAAAAAAATTGTTATTCTATGGTACATAAATATACATATACATTTGTAAATGGATCTTCTTACCAGAAAGATAAAAAAATTTACATTTCATTTACAAACAACAAATTTTATTTATTTAATTAGATTTACTTGTTTTCTTTTTTATTTGCATCTTTTCTTATCTGATTTGGGAGAAAATGAAAATCATATTTATTAATTTTAAGTAGAAACATAAACAATATTTTTTGTTGCTTTTGTATCTGGGTACCGGAGATTATATTATTATGAAGTTCAAAACGATGAATTAAAACAATATTTGGCCTATGTAACGTAACACGCAGTGAAGAAATAAAATTGTTGTTGTTATTGCTCATTTCAGTATCGATGCCCGAGGCAAATCACTGTTGCAGGGACAACATTGGTCTGATCCAAAAGTATTTGGTACGCGTGCCAACTTTGTTGTAAGTGGTGATCCCGCATATTTAGAAATTAAGGTAAGTTTTGAAAATCAAATTTAAAAAAAAATATTTTTTAATATTAATTGTTTGATTTAATTGTTATTTGTTTAGGAAATTAAACGACATGATCAAGGCGTTTATCGTTGTCGTGTTGACTTTAAAAAAAGTCAGACAAATAGTTTTAAATTTAATTTAACTGTTATAAGTAAGTATACAATTATTATTAATTTTACGACGCTGATTATAAATTATCCGTTTTTGTGTATTTACTTTAGTCCCACCGGAAGATCCAATCGTACTAGATGGTTGGGGTAGGCCACTTAATAGTACAACTATTGGGCCAAAAGAAGAGGGCGATGATGTTACATTAACATGCCGGGTTATAGGTGGTGAGTCAATAATTTTAATAATTTTTTGTTTTCTATATGGTACGGTAAAAGTGCGAAATCGGTAAATTTGCGGAATTTTTATTTTAAAGAGGTCTCATGTTCTCGACATGTTTGTTGACCTCTCCTTCTACGTTCCCGCAATTTTATTTCTTCCTCGTCAGGGTTATTGCTGATAGCCTCTACTACTGCGGATGGCTTTGTACCAATATCATGAAAAGAACCCCGTGGGGTAAAAGGCAAACCGTTTATGTAATATAGGAGCTGCATTTCTGAGGACCCGGGAATAAATAACCTGAACTCAAAATATTTATGATTTTCATAATAATTTATGCCTTTGTGAAGATAGCCTAAGCTCGCATCCTCGAAAATATAAAAAGTTACTTTTGGCAACACTTTGCAAGTTTACGTGTACCGTATCGCTTCAAAAATTATTTATAAGAAGGAGTTAAGATATAGCTCCTCGAACTCATAAACTATTCATTGGCCAGTCTATTGGCTTATGTCTGGTAAGTGATTTTTTACGAATTTTTCTAAAGAGTGAAGTTGAGATGTAGTCCATCAAATACAGTAACTAATCCTTCCGGACTATCGGCTTTTGTCTAGTGATGGGGGAAGATTTAAAACGTTGTCTGTGATTTTTTTAGAATTATTCTTTGAAATGGAATTGAGATATACTAGGTTGTTCAGTAAGTTTTGTCGTTCGATAAGAAAAACACGATTTTATGGTTTGAAAAACATTTTATTATTCAATATAATCTCCCTGAACTACAGAGACCAAGTGTTACCAAATGAAAACGCTGTAATTTTTTTAATTTTGATTATTTTTTATTGAAATTTGTTGAACATTTTATTGAACATGTTACTGCTCGATATGACCTCCTTTGGCTCTGATTATTTGATTCAGTCTGCCATAGAAAGCGTTGCATGCTGACCGAACGTGAGCTTGCGGAATTTTATTCCATTCTCGAACAAGAGCTGACTTCAATGCATCAACACTTTCGTATTTTTTAGTGGACACCTTACTCTCCAAAATGGACCATATGGAAAAATCCATGGGATTCAAGTCGGGTGAATATGGTCTACACCCATTTTTCTATTGTTCTAATTGAAGGTGAAGCTTATACTCATTTAACAATCGTTCATGATCGGTGGTCCATTTGTTTTGGTGCTACACCTTCCAAAAATAAGAATTTTATCACTGTGACAAAATACTGTATCAACTTTGAACAGCTGTTAATATACAAATGAGTTGACAAATCTACATAAAACTTCACACGTGTTCATACAAAAGTAGTACCATTTTTTAAAAAAATAAAACGACGAACCTAACACAAAACTTACTGAACAACCCTACAGTCCGTCAAACTCAGTAACTATTATTTGGTCGTACTATCGTTTTTTTTTCTTGCGATAGAGGAAAATTTAAAATAATTTCTGTGATTTTTTCAAAAATTTTCTATGAGGAGGGGGGGGGGGAGTGTCGAGTTAGTCACTCATACTCAGCAAATATTCGTTGGTCGAACTAATTTTTGTGATTTTTTTTAGAATTTTTCTATGGGGTGCAGTTGTGATATAGTCCGTCAAACTCAGTAACTACACTTGGATCGGACTATCGGCTTATATCTAGTAATGGAGGAATATTTAAAGTAATTTTTGAGATTTCGTTAGAATTTTTTATAGAATGGAGTTGAGATCTGGTCCCTCAAACTCAGCAAATATTCGTTGGCCGGACTATCGGTTATGTCTAGTGATGGACGAAGATTTAAAATTGTTTCTGTGGTTTTTTAGAATTTTTCTACGGGGTGAAAGATAAAGTAAGATGAAGGAGGAAGCTCAACTGCTGCTCTCTATAGAATAATTTGAAAATATCACAGAAATCATTATAAATCTTTTTCCATCACTAGACATAAACCGATACTCCGGCCAAAAAATATTTGCTGAGTTTGAGGAACTATATAGCAACTCCTCTCCATAGAAAAAAACTAAAACGATCACAAAAATTATTTAAAGTCTTCCCTCAAGCTAGCAGAACTCATACAGCAGAACATTACAAGATAGTATAAATAATTCTAGGCTAATAATAGGCTAATGAAATGCTCTACTCTGCTAGCTTTAGAAAAAGTTAGCAGAACCCATATCAAAAAATGATTTAAAAACAATTGGGAAATTAAAGATTAATTTTAGGCTAATTAAATGCCCCATTAAAATTTTTTATTCTGCTCATTCTAGAAAAAGCATAAGCCTTTATAACTTTAAAGCTAGCAGAACGTAAATCGGAAAACGGACCAAAAACAAAATAAGAACGAAAAACAAGATCAATTAACATACAAATAATTGTAGGCATAAAAAAATTTTGGACTTCACTCGTTCTTGACCAAACTTCAGGTCATCTACTCTAAAGCTAGTAGAACCCAAATCGAAAGTCAGACCAAAAACGTAATTAGAACGCAAAAAAATATCAATTGACATACAGATAAAATTATTTGTTAGTCAATAGATCAAGTTTTTCGTTCTAATTTATGCTATCATGAGCCTAAAATTATTAGTATGCCAATTGATCTTGTTTTGCATTCTAATTTCGTTTTTGGTCCGACTTTCGATGTGGGTTCCAGTAGCTTTAGATTAGATGACCTGAAGTTTAAAATTTTTTAATGGGGAGTTTCTTTAGGCCATTGAGCCTAAAATTACAATATTTGTATGTCAATTGAAATTGTTTCTTGTTCCAATTTCGGTTTTGTTCCGATTTTCGATTTGGGTTCTGCTAGCATTAGAATATATGACCTGAAGTTTGGTCTAGAACGAGTGAAACCCAAAATTTTTAATGGGGTATTTCATTAGGCTATAATGGTTCTTGTTTTGCGTTATATTTTCGTTTTTGGTCTGATTTTCGGTTAACGTTCTGCTAGCTTTAAAATGATAGAGCTTATGCCTTTTCTAGATGAACAGAATAACAAAAATTAAATAGGGCAATTAATTAGCCTACAGTTAATCTTTAATTTTCCAATTTTTTTTAATCATTTTTTGATATGGGTTCTGCTAACTTTTTCGAAAGCTAGCAGAACCCATTCTTTTAGTTGGAACGGGTGGAGCCCAAAACTTTTATAGAGCATTTAATTAGCCTCTGATTAGCCTATAATTATTCATACTATTTTGTAATGTTCTGCTGTATGGCTTCTTAAGCGTAAGGGACGTAATCTCGCTTCATTACCAGAAATAACCCGATACTCCAGAGCCAATGAATATTTGCCGAATTTGAGGGACAATTTCACATCTCTACTTCATAGAAATATTACGAAAAAAAACACTGAATTACTTATACTGCACGTCCAGACGTAAGCCAATAGTCCGACTATAAAACATATCGCATAAAACTTTAACAAAAAATCAGGAGTTTGCAAATAATTAATGTCATTTATTTGTCCCTAACTCGAAAATTTTTCTGTAGTCATAGTATCATGAAAATGCTATTTTTTACCCCCAACTGCGAAAAATGTTTGTATCATGATAGTTTTGGCTGTCAGGACAGTATAAATACTAGTAGTAGTTAATATTTTCTGAACTTCGAGTAAAAAGTGCGACATTTTTCGGGGCTCATAGCCCAAAATGTCATGATGTTAGTAATTAATGTTTGATATAGTCCATAACTGTAACATTTGAGTTTGGCATGGATTAACAAAAATTTAAGAAATTTTTCCACAGCATCAAATTAGAATTTTTTTACTTTTACATTGCAAGTAAGAATTAAAAGGACAAAAATAAAATTTGAAGTTGAAATTCGTAGTAATTAACCTGAACCGTGCACTGTTGAAACTATATGGGTTTAGTTAGGTAACTCAATGACCAACTTCACTTATTAGCGAGACTTTAACTCAAATTTCGATAGCCATTATTGGTCGTTCCCGGAGATCGCAATTAAAATCTGGCTAGTACAAGAAGTTGGTTATTAAGTCTCCTTGAACCCACCTATAATTATAATTCTCACAACACACGATTCGGGTTTATGCTATGAATTTTTATTCTCTAAGAGTACTGATGTCATTTTTACTCAAATTCGGGTGTCCCTTATCGGCCATTCCCGAAGATTGTGATTGAAATCTGCAATGCATGACTAAAAGTTTTCTTTTACGAATTTTGATCGTATACGTGTACCGATGTCATTTTTACTCAAATATGGATGACATTAATTCATCTAACTAATACCACTTAGTGCTAATAATGTAACACTCCGAATTTTTTGCTACGAATTTTGATCTTCCAGATGCCATTTTGACTTAAATTTGGATGGTCAATATCGGCCATTCCCGCAGGCCGTGATTAAAATATGGCTAGTACATGAAGTTTGTCATTAAGTCTCCTAATAAAAACTTCCTTATGCTAACGATGCACGACTTCGTTGAACACGAATACTTCTGAATACAAAAATTTGATATTTTACGTTTACTTATGATATTTTTATTCAAATTTATATAACCATTTTCGGCCATACTCGGAGATCGTAACTGAGATCTGGCACATGGAGTTGGTCACTGAATCACTTAACTAGAACTACCACATGCTATCAATGTATCACTTCGAGTTTCCTACTACGAATTTTGAACTCCTACGTGTACACTACTGATATCATTATACCTAACATGTGGATGGCCGTTACTGGTAATTCCCGAAGATCGTGATTCAGGTCTGGCTATTAGATGAAAGTGGTTATTAAAACACCTAACCTAAACCACCTAGTACTAATAATACGCGACTAAGGATTTTTGCTACGAGGTTTGATATTCTAGGTGTAGTGATGTCATTTTTATATCGTTGTGCAGCTACACTATTGCTACATGTTAAAAAGTATAATCTTAGGGTTTTAAAGACGAAAATCAAGCGAATTTATTCTAGCTGTATCATTTAGAAAAGTTAGATAATAATTTCTAGTTTAAGAACTCCCAACACGAAGCGCGACCTGGAATATTTTCTAGGGACAACCATAGACAAACCTATTTAAATGAGACCTTTTCCAGACATACTTGTTGAACGTTTATTTCACTCTTCCAATTTTTCTCAAACTCCCAACATGAAAGACATTTTAAGCATTTAAAATTTTAAAAATTAAGTTTTCCAAATTTCAGAAGATTGTACGTGTATTTCACTCCCCTGAATTATCAAGAACACCCAACATGAAACGTAACTTTGAATATTTTCCAGCGATAACCATTGATGAGCCGACTGAGACATTTTTCAGATATAACTCAGTAAACTTTAAGTTTAGACCAATTTTTGAAATTTACACATATATTTCCCCCCTCGCAATTTACTCGAATTCCAAAAATGAATCCTTGAAGAGTCTAGCGAGAAACACCGACGAGCCGATTAGAATGAGTTCTTAATCAGACATGACACTATAAACTGAAAGATTTAACAAATTTTTTTGTTTGTACATGAATTTTATTCCCTTCAATTTTCCTAAACTTCTACCAAAAAAAAAAAGGCTCGGAAAAATTCCCGGCGATAACCGTTGATGAACCTATTCAAATGTAACCTATTCCAGACATAACACTTTGAATGTTAATTTTTTTTTAAAAAAATTAACTTTATACCTAATTTTTAATTCAACCCGAGCAAGTAGGGATACCCTAGGTATTGTACACTTATCAATGGTTACACAAGGCCAAATGATCCTGTGTGCATGGAGTATTAAGTTTTTTTACTTTGTAAAATTGGAAGACCGAGTATGCAACTGTGTAAGCACAGTTCGCAAATAAAAACGCAGTGTGCAGAGTAAAATTATTCAGGATGAGTAAAAAAACACAGATTGTTTTTGGGCAGTCAGTCCACGGCCTCGCGTACCTTCGAGCGAGATATTTCATCCTGAGATTTTGTTTGAAACTTGAAATGCAGTTTAAAATTCCATATAAATGGCAAATTCGGAACTCAACACCGATTCGTTTCAAAAGGCGGTGTGCTGCATGATGGGATATTGTGATATTTAGGAACATTATCCCGATATAACACAAACATGTGATAATTTTTTCTTGGATTCAATTTTAGTAATCTTTTCATTTGATAATATTGATAATTTAACGTACCTTGCCCACAGACATTGATGTTGGGGCGTATCCATGCTGTTCATATTGCATTGGCTATTAACGAATTGTTTATGCTAGGAGGGGCAAGTATAATGTCAATTATTTAATTAAATTGTTCCATTACGATTTAACCAACTCTCAATCAATTTTATTTTATTATATTTTGGTGTTAGCCGATTTGTATTGAATCATCGCCTGAATTTGGATTTGTATGTCCAAATTGGTTTCTTTGCTGAATGCTTCGGGTGTTTTTGTTGGAGTTTGCCGTCGATTTGGCGGGGGCTGAATCATTTTGGGAGTTTTGGTATGATCGGTCGTACGCTGAAGTTTTTGGGCTGTAGGGTTGCCATGGTTCGTTTGTGATCTGTCATGGATTCGTCACGGCTTTGTGAAGCGTGGTTTTTGTTGAATGGTGGTGTTGGCAGGAGGTCGCTTGGTGGATGGTAGTGGTTTCATGGTGGGAAGATTCATGCCGTCTGTTGGGATCGTTTCGAGGTAATTTTAGCTCCTGGATGGACATTGCATAATTCTCTTGGTACATTTTACTACGATTGTTTGTAGAGGTGGTTTCTTCCACGCTTTAATTTCGGAGATTTTCGGAGAGAGCTATTTTGGTGATGTTCCTTCATCCTATTATTCAGCGTTTGTGTAATAAATTGTTATATTTTTATTTTGGTTTGATTAGCGATAGAATTTTCCGTTTCCGTATTTCTTCTGTGCATTGAGAATATAGTGTAGGTAATTTATGATTAGCTGTTTTCTATATTGTATTTCCTTCATAATCCATCATTTTTGCAAGATTAATTGCAACTATGTTGGAGTTGGCAACGAATCCTATTATTTACCGCAAAATTACCTTTTTGTGACACTCAATACTAGTTACTAGTATTTTCTCACAGCTTATTAGCGATATTTTTGCTTTATAAAAAGAAATATTATTTGCATTGGATTTGGGATTTTAACAATCTTAACATAAAGAATTGTTTATCGGCAACTTCGTTATATCTATGTAACTGAAAAGCTAGAAATATTTGATATAATTAATATAATTATTCAAAAGAAAGAGAAGGATTGTATACTTCAATACACCAACGACTGGATGTTTGTCATAAAATGCAACGTTGCCAATCTTGACTGTTTTAGTACAAGAATTATAATTATTAATTCCCAATTTCAAATCAACCCTAAATATTAATCTACATGTACAGTGCCGAGCTATTATATTAAAATTATTCGGTTCTCAGGAAATCTCATTCAAATATATTTAATATACGAGTACATATTATCCCTCTTTTAAGATACTGGTACGATTTATATTTAATTATAAAAATTATAAAATAAACTTATTTATCATTCATTTTAGAATAATTTTTTCAAATTTTATCTAGTTGCCTTTACTTAAATATTACCTTCCAGCAGGAAAGCCATTGACGACACACTAATTACTAATTTACGTTTGTTACCAGTCTGAGATGAATCGTTTATGACAAGTCTAATACGAGGTGACAAATCATAGACGAGTCGCATGTGTCATGTCTGAGATTAATTGTATGTGATATATCCCCAGCAAACGTAGAAGAAGTTCCAGAACTAGTGCAAAAGTAGTGATAAAAGTATTTGTTTCCTTGTGAAAAAGGATGGGCGTCGGGAAAAATTCATCAGTTTTATAAAAAAATTTTAGTAAACAGACGAAATTCTAAATTATTTAGGATATTTTAATGGATGGATATTTTAAGGGATATTTGAATGCAATCCGGTAGTTAATCTGTTTTTTTTTTTGCTATTTCGTGTTCGCCCAATTCAACGGTTAAATACTAATGAATTTTAGAGTTATTTTGAATATAGTTCAAATAACTTTGGTTTCAGGAAATTCTACTGTAAGTTGCGGAGTTGCAGAATGATTAAATTAATAAATGTTTCAATTATTTAGGAAGCCGGAAAATATGAATTTAGAATTAAATTTCAGGAAATTTACAGATGCTTGTGAATTAATGCTTCATTGTAATTGCTGATTGTGTAGTTTAGAATTGTGTTGTCATTTTATTACTAACGACTTTACATAGGTGTCTGTAACGGGTCGAGTCATCCAATTTTGGTTAGGAAGCCGAAAAGTATTAATAGAATTAAATTTCAGGAAAATTTCAGATGCATGTGAAATAATAATATTTTTTCTTAGGTTGCCGTTTTAAAGAAGCAATTGTTGAAGACCAATACCATCGTTATCCATTAACCTATTAAGCCTTTATCCTTCATCTAGTAGATTAGAATTGTGTTGTTTTTGTGTTACTAAATATCGGCTATACCTAGGTGTCTGTAACCGGGCCGATTCTGTCCCACTTAACTAACCTATCCAATCCTTCGGTTTTGTTATGTGTAAAAAAGGGTGTACGGTGGACCCGGCGTCATCCGGGAACTCAAGCCTAAGAACTTGGTCGTACATTCAAAATCAATCAATCAATCAATCAATTATATTTTGGTGTTAGCCGATATTGAAGACATACCACACCGTCTTGTAAAGCTGTTTTAAAATTTGAAATAAATAAACATAAACATTTTTAATTAATAAACATTTTTAAATTTTCAAATGGATTGGTTACGAAATGGCCAAGTTTAGTACAGAATGAAAAGATCCTAGAATTTTGTCCAAAACTTACTTTAAAATCCATGATCAATACTATTACCCAAATTTCATCGTCATTCTTTTAGAATAGCGGAAAGACGAAATATTGTTAAATTTCAAGATTTCATTTACCGAGTTTCTTTACTTCGGAGATCAATCAATTTGTCATTTTAAGGATCACTTTTAATAATTTATTCCGCTGGGATGATAATGGAGATAGAAAATGAATAAAAAATTTCCGCTGGTAATTATATAACAAAATACATTCTCTTTTGTGATTGTGCTGCCATATGCGGCGAGTAGTGAAATCTCTTATTTTCCGCTGAGAAATTTTCGCTATGTTATGCAGCATAAAAGCAATACGATATTTATGCATCTCTATCAAAATATTATTTTTCAATCATGTTTTTTGTACGATTATCTATGTACAAGTTGTTATGTACAGTTTGCGTATATACAAGATTATCGTATATTTTCGAATAATTCTTTATCTGGAGAATTGTCCGTTTATAAAGAATTATGCACACGGCGGATTGTCCGTTGAGAACTAATACGAAGTTTCTTATAGTTGAAGAAACTATCCGCTACACCTTTACTTACGAAGCCCTAATTAGAAATGCACTACACATTGTTAATTTATTTTTATTAACTCTTTTGATCCTCAAGTACCCTTTTGACTCCCCTAAAAATAATTGCTCTTTAATGATAAAATCGAGGGAAAGCTATTTATTTCAGCCTAAAATTCAAGTGAACCTATTCAAGTGAAAAGGAGTGTAGGTTCAGATTCTTATTTCATATAACATTAAGTTTAAATGAAATTGCAATTTAACTGTCATTAAATGGAAAGGTGGTATTACCCTCATATACATATAGTCATTATCCATATCACTCGATAACAAAATGTCTTAACAAAAAGTTTAATAACAATTTCACATACAACAACAACAAAAAGTTAATTTTAAAAAATATATTATTATATTTTTAAGTAAAAGTTTTACCTCTTCATTTTTCCATTACGTAATACTATTTTATAATCTCAAAACCACAAAATAATGTAAAAGTACTCGTATTGTACGTAGGTGTACATCTTTCTACCTTAAAATTTAAATACGACACAAAAAATATAACATTAAATATTCCAAAGTTCTACCTTTTTTGTACTATTTAATAAAACTTTAAATATTTTTTTTTTATATTTCTTAATTTTGATTGGGATTTTGGCAGTATAAAAACTATGTATGCATACCATACGACGTGAACGAAAACTAAAACAAAACTTTTTAATTTTATTTAGATGAAAATTTAGAATTTTATAGTTGGGTGGGAGGCGGGGGGGGGGGAGGTAAAATCGAGAAAGAATTATAAATTCGTGGATATATGTTACGAAACAGCTTTGAACTGTATAAAGATATTTTTGATTGAAAAATATAACAATTTCTACTTCAATTAAAATTTAAATTAAAAATTGTTTAACTATCATATTTTAAACTTACATTGCGGTACACCCCAAGTCTAGTTTATGGATTCTGCACACAGTGTATAAATAAATCGGAAAATCTATCTCAATAAAAATCAAAGGAATTGCCTTTAACATTCGACAATTTAAAATGATTTCCTTTTATTTTTATTGGTATTCGTGTTTGTTGTGTACACACATTTCAACCACTACCATAATTTCACAAATAAAAAAAAGGATAACCAGGGAAAAAAAGAAAACCAATAAAAATACAAGACGTGACGGAGTGATTTTCATTTTTATTAGAAAACGTGACTTACCTAAAATCAACCGACAAACAGATAATAAAAAATTACGATTAATCTAACACTATATTCATGGCAGAATTATAGATATCCACCGCCATGCAGCTGTAAACGATCTTTCCACACGGGATAAAATAGATTTAAATGATAATTTAAACGATTTCGTTATTAAAAAATGTTTGTGCTTTCAATGCAATTTACCTTTATTGTATTTCGGAATGTTTATGATCGAGTTGGAGCATGAGCTTTCCTATTTGCTTCAAACAAGGGTACATTGTTACGGGATGGCATGAAGTCAACCCGCAGATTCATCTAGATGTGCGGAGGCCTCTTTCACGGTGTTTTTTCCGACTAGATCTCAGGGTTTTCGGTTGTGGGGAAGTTGGGGCTTGCATATTCCTGGCCTACACCGTGGAACAGAACATAAACAAAAAAAAATACTGAAACTAAATTGAATTTACACCAAAATTAAATCGGCTGAAATTTGAGGAACAATGATAAATCGAATTATTTTTCGACGAAGCAGCATTAAAGAGTCGGGATGTCTTCTCAACAGACAAAGCGTCTTTTCACCTGGAGAGACCTCTAGGTAATCTCCCACATTACTGATTAGATTTTACGGTCGTCCCCGATTGGACGACATATATACTGGACTAGCTACTCCGACCCTGTGGATGTCTTGCCAAGGGGATGAAGGGGAGTGACAAGCCTAGCCAACAACTATAGAAGCGATACAAAATGAGACCCCCCTCCCATTCATACCAATCCGAAAAATTTAGTAATTCTGTTTACCACAAGAAAAAACAAAAATAGGTAACATAACCAGGACAATATCGGAAAAATAAATCGAGGCCGATGAGGGACAAAAAAATAAAACCGGATGCCAGGTGTTAAATAAATTTTCCAAACGATCAGAGGCGAAAGGAGGGAGAAATTAAAAAAAATGAATCAAACTAATAATTTAAGCAGAAATGGACGCTGAACGTGAATAATGATGATGTAGCGAAACCACTGTGCACCCTCTCGCGCGTACCAAGCAACCGTTATGGCACTCGATTACACAAAATATATTGAATAAAAAATTGCAAAAATTGGAAAAATAAAAATTTGAAAATTGAAAAAAGTGAATTTAAATTGAATTTACTTTAATTTAAAATAATGAAAACCTAAAAATTTTAAATAAAATAAAAATTGTACCTTTTTGACCTTCAGAAAGGTCCCGCCAAGAGGGGTTGTGGCGTCTCATCGCCGTTAATCCAAAAAAAATGGCCACGAGTTTGGCTATCCGTAAACCGTCGATATCGATGGGCGCCTTCCCGCCATAAACCGTAAAATATTCGTTGGGCGCCCTCCCGCTGTAAATAAATTTGACTCGATAGACCGCAAGAATGGTTGGGTGTCTTTCCGTCGTTAACTAATTTGCGAATGGTCACGTTGTTGGCCACCCATAATAATTGCGGAACATCCGAGCCGTTGATTACTATGGTACCGGTTGATCACTTTTATTTTTTCATTATACATTTTATTGTCAATATACCATGACAGTAAAAAAATGTATCTTTTTTTTAATAACCAAACGTTTTACTCAACTCCAAAACTAGACTCTAACTAAAAAAATTTGTCGCACCTAAAAGATCTGGAAGAACTTTTTTCTTTCGTTGACGTTTTTGGTTTGTTTTCATGCGCATCACTACCCAACTATTCACACCCCGCATCAATTGCACAAAAATGCAAAACAAAACATTAGGACTAATTTCCATAGAAACAAAAGATTTTAGTATTAATGTCATATAACAGATGGTACTGCCACCAGTAAAATGCCACAATCATTCGATTGCAATGAAATTAAAAATTCAAAAACATGTTTTCAAATGAACTGATGTTGTGACCCCACAAGGAGTCATAACACTCTTAGATATTTAACAATTAAAAACCGCCCAACCCTTTGTAATATAAATAAAATTGAATTAGGTGTATGTAAATCTTAAACACTCGATGGTTGTATTCACGGAAATGTCTGAAAATGAAAGCTCTCACAAAGGTTAAGTTTTAATTGTCTAAGAAAAATTGTCTTAAATAAGTAGTCATGCAAATGCTTGTGGCGAGAAAACGATTAAGAAGAAGAATAAATAAAGGGTGATTTTTTTGTGGTTAGGATTTTCATGCATTAGTATTTGACAGATCACGCGGGATTTCAGACAAGGTGTCAAAGAGAAAGATGCTCAGTATGCTTTGACATTTCATAATTCGATCTGCCACAACGTCGAATTTTCAGTGAATGGGCCCTAGAAAAGTTGGCAGAAAATCCGCTTTTTTATCGACAAATTTTGTTCAGCGATGAGGCTCATTTCTGGTTGAATGGCTACGTAAATAAGCAAAATTGCCGCATTTGGAGTGAAGAGCAACCAGAAGCCGTTCAAGAACTGCCCATGCATCCCGAAAAATGCACTGTTTGGTGTGGTTTGTACGCTGGTGGAATCGTTGGACCGTATTTTTTCAAAGATGCTGTTGGACACAACGTTACGGTGAATGGCGATCGCTATCGTTCGATGCTAACAAACTTTTTGTTGCCAAAAATGGAAGAACTGAACTTAGTTGACATGTGGTTTCAACAAGATGGCGCTACATGCCACACAGCTCGCGATTCTATGGCCATTTTGAGGGAAAACTTCGGAGAACAATTCATCTCAAGAAATGGCCCGGTAAGTTGGGCACCAAGATCATGCGATTTGACGCCTTTAGACTATTTTTTGTGGGGCTACGTCAAGTCTAAAGTCTACAGAAATAAGCCAGCAACTATTCCAGTTTTGGAAGACAACATTTCCGAAGAAATTCGGGCTATTCCGGCCGAAATGCTCGAAAAAGTTGCCCAAAATTGGACTTTCCGAATGGACCACCTAAGACGCAGCCGCGGTCAACATTTAAATGAAATTATCTTCAAAAAATAAATGTCATGGACCAATCTAACGTTTCAAATAAAGAACCGATGAGATTTTGCAAATTTTATGCGTTTTTTTTTAAAAAAAAGTTCTCAAGCTCTTAAAAAATCACCCGTTAGCATTTTGTTGCGAACTAACTTAACTTCAGTGAAAGCTCTTAGTGTATATAGTCCACATTTATCCGAATAGCTACTTCCCGTTACCCTCCAATTGTAGGTGCCGCTCTTTCTGAAGAGAAAGTCGTTATTTGCGCCAATGAAGTTTCAACCGTTATCGGAATAGATGTCGCTACACATTCCGGGACGTGACACAAGTCTTTGTAACGCTGCTATGAAATTTGCCGTTGTTAGGTTTGAAAGAACTTCAATATGAACAGCTTTGGTTGCCACGCAAACGAGTATTGCAAGGTACGCCTTCCATCTTTGATATGACCTGCCGTAAATCTGCCTCAGTTGCAATGGTCCTGTATACTCAACACCAATCTTTAGAAAAGGAATCTCGTAACGGACGTGATCGATCGGTAGATTTCCCATCAGCTGGTAATTCGATTTCGTATCTCTGGCATCTATATTGAATCGCTTAATCACGTCCATCACAAGACGTCTGCATTTCAATATATGATATCGTATGGTCGTACTGGTTAGCAATGAAGCTCCGGCATGCTGGTGTCTTCCGCTAGACAGCGAATCTTGCTTTTCCTTGATTACTGACGTCTTGATCTGATATCGCTTTGAGATCATTTACTGTCAGCACAGATTCACTCATGTTTTCGAATCAGATTTTGATTTTAGTTTTTCTAAGTATTTGTAGACCCACGCTGGTACTCGTATAATTTTGTGGTTAGATTGTATAGTATATAATTTTCCAATAAGAGTGATATGATTTCTTTAAAAAACAACACACTAATTGTTAAGGAAATTGAAATGTTTTTCATTTAATGTGAAGTACGAGTACAATCGATACAATTAAGTTCTAAATAAAACGTCATTCAAACGGCTTCCACGACTTCTTCTGCAGGAACGAATTCGATGGTTCGAATTTTCGACCACTTTTTCCACTAAATCAAGTCGTATGTCATGAATAGCACGTTCAATATTGGATTGTAAAGCTTGAAGAGAGTTTGGTTTATTGCTAAACACCAATGACTTCAAATAACCCCATAAGAAATAGCCTAATGGTGTTAAATCACAACTTCTCGGAGGCCATTCAATATCACAATTTCTTGAAATAATCGAATATCCAAACTTTTCTTTTCAATTGTTACACTTGCTGTGTGGCACGTAACCCCGTCTTGTTGGAACCAAATGTTGTTAAGATCAACTTCTACCAATTTCGGACATAAAAATATGGTTATCATCGATCTATACCGATCTCTATTGACCGTAACGGTGTTACCAGCTTCATTTCGAAAAAAATACGGACCGATGATTCCACCAGACCAAAAACCACACCAAACTGTCAATTTAGGTGAAAGTAATGGTTTTTCATGATTAATTTGTGGATTTTCTTCGCACCAGAATCGACAGTTTTGTTTATTTACCACACCACTCAGATGAAAGTGAGCCGCATCGGAGAAGATGATTTTCTTAAAAAAATCGTTATCGTTTGTAATTACAATTTGTAAACGTTGTTCTTGCGTATAGCTCACCATGACGAAATTGTAAACATTACTGAATACAATGAAACAAAAAATGACAGATCATAACATATTACAAATGGCCGAAACGTCACTTAAAAATCATATCATTCCTATTGGAAAACCCTATATAACGTTGCTGTTTATTGGTATTGCTGACAGTACTAACGTCTTAGCTTTTCTTTCTACTTTCATCAGTTCGAATTCAATATACTTTTAATCTTGGTGTTCTCATGATCAATTGAGCCAATGAGGCCCGTGTCACCATAATAGATATGCTGCTAGTTTATATGGTATCATCCTGCGCAGTGTGCAATCGACTCGGTTGTTCTGTGAATCGATGTGATTCCACGATTCTCTCGATGTTTTAGTTATTATGTCCGCTGCTCGATTACTGATAATCATCAGAAATATAGTAGAGTCGGTCCATAATGTCGTCTTCAGGTCTGGATCTGCTAATGCTTCCGTAGCGGATTTGATTAGTGTAGCTAATAATGATGCAGCACATAGTTTTAGATACCATTAGTGTAACCCTTACTTGGCCGTTCTGATCCACGCATCTGCAATAAAAGACCGCAGCATTTGCCTCTTCTGATGAGTTACAAAAACCGGGTAGCTCAAATGGGTTCTCTCCCGTTCCGTACCATCTGGGAATTCTTATTCTTTCGAGTTCTGGTAGTTCTTCCTTGATCATTCGCCACTCCTTTGATTCAACTAGTGGTAATAGATCATCCCAGTTCAGGTTCAATAACCACAAGCTTTGAAACAGGATCTTAATGGTCACGTTTTTAACTGAAACTTTGAACTGGAACTGGTCATCAATTTGGTTGCAAATTGATGTATCCTTCCCCTGGTTCTATATTTAGTGTAACGTTCTCTTTATCATCTAATAAAGGCGTGTAGTTTGATGACTGCGGTGGATTCCTGAATTTCGTAAGCCTTATCGGTGGCGTGACAATCTGACATAAAATCATCTACGTAAAAGTCATGCAATAATTTCTTTGCGATCGTCGGCTTCTTAGTTATTAAACTGTTTCCAATCTCTTGTAAACATCGTGTTGCATGATGCGGTGCTGATGTTGTTCCATAGGTAACCGTCGTAAGTCAGTAATTGGTGGTTGATTGAATCACACCGGCATATTATCCTGTGATAATCTCTATGCTCCGGGTGTAAACTATTTGTCAGAAAATTTTCTCATCATCTGATGTAAATACCAATTCATAAATACGGAATTTCATGAGAATTTATGTAAGTGGCTCGTATTTAGTCGACCCGGCCATCAACAAATCGTTTGCATCAAAAACAACTCTTAATTTTTTAGTAGAACTAGATTCTCGAAGTACCTCATCTGCTGGTATTTCTTCCATGTGGTTGTAAGCGCGAGTTGTATTTCCTAAATCCAGTGGTGCAAATGATGTTTTGAATGGAAACTTGACTACGAATCTTCCATCCCTTAGTTGTTCTCTTCCTCTGAATAATTTAATGAAGGTCCCGAAAGTGAGGTTTCTTGTAATTCCCAAAATTTCTGAAATAATTTACCTCCATTTAGATCACCATGTGGACTAATCAGATCCTTTACTTAGTTAATGTTCTTGTTACCCATTGATCCTGCAATAACCCACTCAAAAACAATATTTTGAACTGTTAGTCCTCTACTGCTTAAATCTACGATGCCTGCTTTCATTAACGGAAGAAATTGTCGCTTTCCAACAGAACAACGAGTTTATTGAACTGGTTGAAAGAGGGGCCAGCCCGAGATAAGCTTTCTAATTTTTAAATATCTCATTTTCGAATAAGGCGGCTGGTTGGTATGATGTTATTTTGGGGATTATAGGGTACTCTACTTCAATTTCCTTCAGCCCGAAACGCCACAACTTTCACTAATTTAGGTTTATTTCGCTTCTTTTACACGAACTTCTACAAATTCACATGGTACATTATACTTCTTCCCAATTTATTAAATAATTTGAATTATTATCATCCTCGGTTGATGTAGACTAATCGACTTATAATGAAGCTACTACACCGGTATATTAGAATAATGTAAAGTAATAGCGTGGTATTGGGTGGTTATATCTTAGTGATTTGAAATCGCAACAGGTTTTCAATTTACTAATTAAAAATTAAAGAAGTTTGACTAAAAAAATCGAAACCATTTATCCATCCATCCAGATGGACGGACAAACTTTTTTTTTATATTTTTGGAATCAAAAACAGTATTTCAATATCTTGGTCTTACTGATCGAAGTTAATATATTGGGTGTGTAATTATAACTCCGCCCATTTTTTATTAAAATAAAACACATTTGCTTGTTCAGCTGCTCTACAAATTTCCCCCATCTTTCAGGCAAGTTGTGGATTCCCTCTCTGAAGAAATCTGGTCTTTGGAGCTAATCCAATCAATAAGGCAATTTTCAATCTCTGCGCGAGAACTGAATCGTTGTTCAGAAAGAGACAATTGCATTGACCGGAATAAGTAATAATTTGATGGAGCTATATGTCTGGTAAATTCGTCGGATGCGGTAGAACTTCCCAGTCCTGTCCTTTTAAATGATTTTTTACAACGTTTGCAACATGTGGTTGCGGAGTCATATTCACAAGTAGTCATGATAAAACCAGTTATTTCGGAGGGCACCACCGAAGATACAGCAGTGCTCCAAAAAGTATTAAGAAGCATGGAAGCTCTTAACATTCATCTAGCAAAACAAGAGAAATGGTTTCAAGCTCAAAGCAACAGGTTAGATAAGCAAGACTCTAAATGAAATGAAATCCATGCTCTATTATTATAAATTTTCTTAAATACTGAAAAAATAGATATATGCCTAGTTTCGGAAACCCATTACTTCAACTTCACACCTTAAAATTTATGGATACAGTTTTTACTACGCAGGAAGTTTTTACATTCAGCAGGAAGGGCAAGAGGACGTTCGTCGATGGTTATAAAAGAAAATATCAAACACTTTATAGATCTTAAAATTGAAAAGGAATTTATGCAAGTAGTCACCTTAAAAATATTTATAAATAATAACAAAGAATATAGTGTATATTGACCCCCCCCCCTCTCCAATATATAATTTAATTAAAACACTTACTGGGGATCAAGAAAAAAGCAAACCTCTAAAAAAGAAAGAGGGCTGTTTGCAGCAGGAAGACTATGCAATTGCGATTCTCATTCTGGAGATCAACCAACTTATTGGCCTACGGATAGAAACAAAATACCCGATATGATTGACTACTTTATCATCAATGGTATAGACGAAAATTACATATTCCTAGAAAGCTCCAAGGGGATTATGTCGGAGCACACGCTTGTTATTATGACAATCAGTGCAACGATTGTTAAGAAAACTTGTCCACCTTCGCTACCGAGCCAAAAAACCTGCTGGGAGAAATTCCAGAAACTTGTTGAGGATAATATTGATCTTCAGGTGCCAATTAAAAACCCGATACAGCTAGATGGAGGACTAGAACAACTCAACAACAGTATATAAAAAGTGGCGTGGAGTAGTATCGCGTGACTGACACGAAGTGTTTCCAACTTCAGACTGTAATTCCGTACATCCAACTTCAGACTGTCATTCAGTTAAACCAGTAATGACAGAGCGCTCAAATTTACACTAATGACAGTTCATTCCATTGTTTACAAGCGCACACAAGCATTTTAGTGGGGAATATTCAGATAAAAGTTATCCGCAATGGAATTCAAGCGTAATAGTGTGATTGCTCTATATTTGGTTGGAAAACCACAGCCGCATATTGTTAACCAGTTAAAAAATCTGCATGTGAATAAAATGTTTGTGTATCGCACCTTAAATCGTTATAATGATACTGGCAGCATTGCAAAACGCCATGGTGGTGGACCGAAACGCACTGCAACATCGCCGAATATCATTCGGAACACAAGCAATATGCAGCACATATTGAAAGATCATTTTGGGCCAAAGGCCTAGAAACTCCATAAAACGCATGGTCTCACCGATGCTCAAAAAAAAGTTAGAGTGGAAAGAGCAGAGGAGTTGTTACGCTTGCACGAAAGTGGAGATTTGCCGAAATTGGTTTTATCCGATGAGTCACCGTTCGTTATTGAGCAATGTGTGAACAAGCAAAACGACCGGATTTACTTGCCCGGCCGTTCTACTGGAAATTTGGACCAACGGATTGCCACTCGAAACCAAGCGCCGCCGATGGTGATGGTTTGGGCCGCCGTAACGGCCGAAAGCCGTTCACTTTTCCATTTTTTGGACCGTGGCATCAAGATAAATGCTCAAATTTATCGGGATCATGTGTTGGGGGGAGCCTTAAAGCCTTGAGCACAAAAACATTTCGGCCGCAGAGTCTGGACATTTCAACAGGATTCGGCGCCGAGTCATAAAGCGCGCGTCAATCAAGATTGGCTGAGAAACAACGTTCCGCTGTTCATTTCCACTGCCCAATGGCCACCAAATTCACCGGATACAAATCCGCTAGACTTCTTGGTTTGTGGTATTTTTAAGAGCAAGGTTGGGACAAAAAAATACCAAAGTGTTGATCATCTCAAGCAAGCGCTTCGCCGGGAATGAGCCAACATACCGCAGAGCCACTTTTGTGCTGCATGCAATAGCTTTGTCGGCCGTTTGAAGACCAAGTTCTCGGGTAAGGGTTGCCAAATCGAAAACTGCTAATGCAATTCGAAAATTTAAATTCAGGGTGGGCTAAACAATTAAATTTTTTTAAAATGCAATAAAACAAAAAGTTCTCAATATTTTTTCAAATTTATTTTTTCATTGTAAAGAACAATCCTTCCGATTAATTACGGAATACTATTTCATTCATATACCTGCCTTGGCTGGCTTTGACGTAGCCCATACGGTCGGTCCAATTTTTGAGCACATTTTCGATGGTATGTGGCATTATGTCTTCAATGGCAATGCGAATATGGTTTTTGAAAGCGTCAATCGTTGCTGGTTTATCGGCGTAACACGTATCTTTGACGGCACCCTAAAGATAATAGTCCAACGGCGTCAAATCACAGCTACGAGGTGGCCAAATCACATCAGCATTTCGGCTGAAAATTCGATTTTCGAAGCCAGTGCGCAAAATATCAATTGTGATATTTGACGTGTGCTGTATGGCACGGAGCGCCGTCTTCAAGTGCCGGGAGCAAAAAATCGTTTATCATGGCGCGAGAGCGCTCACCATTGACAGTAACGGCGGCTCCTTGCTCATTTTCAAAGAAAAATGACCCAATGATGCCACCGGGCCAAAATACGCACCAAACAGTCACTCGTTGAGGATGCATCGGCTTCTCTACGATCACGTGCAAGTTCTCCGTTTCCCAGCGCTGTTCAAGCAAATACACAACCATTTTCATTCAGCGGAAAAATAAAACTAGCTTTCTGTCAAATCAGAAGTGACATAACCTTTACCGTACTCAAAATAACCGCTAGCTCAAAAAAAAAATGTATTTGGCCCACCCTATATTTATGAACATTTTTTACTTTGATTCAATAAAATTCATCAAAAAATAAAAATTCTGTGACGTTTTGTTTTGGTAACACTTCGTGTCAGCCACCCTGTACCCGTACAACCTCAAGTTCAAAGAAAATGCGCCAAAATGCTATTTATCCTTTGGAAGTTAAAGAACTGGCTCCAGAAAAACGAAAAGCAAGAAAGGCCGGGCAACGAAGTCGAGCGCCCGAGTATAAAACAACTCTAAATTTTGTATCCAATTAGTTTATTGGAGTTTATTAGTTGCTAATTAAAGAAATCAAAAATGAATCCATTAATAACTACTTGCGTGGCCTTACTGGGGAAAAAGATACCGAGTACTCCCTTTGGAAAGCGACAAAAAGTTTATAACGACCTAAACTACAAATTCCACTAGTCACAAATGAAGATGGCGCATGGGAATTAAGTGCAAAGCAAAAAGCTTCGTTGTTAGCAACCCACCACGAGAATACGTTCCTGCCTCTACCTAGACCAACCGCGGAGGAAAACATACCACCATTATATAAAATGGAAAACTGCAATATATCTCCTGTCACATTACAAGAATTAGAAGAGGAAATAAATCTTAATCAAAATACAAAGAATTCTTTAGAATATGTCTTAATTAAAAGACAAATAGTAAAAGCTCTTCCTGAAAAAGGACTACGTAAACTACTCCAAATAATTAACGCAGTGTTCAGATTAAAACACGTTCCAAATAAATGGAAAGTCGCAGGAGTAGTTATGATACCTAAACCAAACAAACCACTAAATGATAAAAATTCGAATAGGCCGATTTCCTTACTGTCAATAATTATAAAATTATTCGTGAAACTACTTCTAAAGAGCCTCAAACCAATAATTGTAGAAGTACACCGAATTACAAACATAATTGAAGACGTACTTGAAAGTAAGAAAGTATGTACGTATATTCAAGCACTGGCTTTTGGCAGAGTATGGCATAAAGGCGTGGAATATAAATTACAAAGAGACTCATCAAAGCAGTTTTATGAAATTCTAAAATTTTAGATATCTAACCGACACTTTTGAGTTTAATTAGATGGCCAATACTCAGAAATAAAAAAAATATCAGCCAAACAACCAACTTTGTATGTTCTATACACCTCGGATCTGCCAACGATAGAAAAGACTAACATAGCGACGTTTGCGGCTGATACGGCCATCTTAGCAGTTGGTAATAGCATAGAAGAATCCACAAGCAAATTACAAAGAGCTTCTTATATTGTCAGTACCTGGATCAAGAGATGGCGAATAAAACGTAATGAAACAAAATCTGTTCACGTAAACGGCAAAACACTATAGGCATAACTCTAAACGCGAAGGAAGAAATTCTGAACTAACACTACATAATAAACTGCTAATATACCGGCAAATCCAAAATCCTGCGTGTGGACCTACAATATTCAGCTCTGGAGCTGTACAAATAAGTCATTCCAAACCAAAGTCCTTTATTGAATAGTTAATGCACCGTGGTACATAATAAATGACAACCTCTATAGAGATCTGAAGATGGATTTCGTCAGTGAAGACATAAGTAAACCCGCGAGAAAACACATTCAACGTATCAGTCTACCCCAAAATGCTGAGATACGTCGTATGTTGGGTGATTGAAACCCAGTAAGACGGCGGCGAAGGAAGAAATCACATGAACTAACGCTAGATGATTTTAAAAAAATATATATTCACACACCAAATTCATTTCTTCAGTTTCCACAACAATATGCAAACAAATCGGTATTGGTTCATAAATTTGGAGTTTGGAGTAAATTTTTTAGTAACTTTACAGTTTGCTCACTCAATTTTGAACTGAGAACTTTTTTATTTTCACATGGAATGTGTGCCGAACAAATTTTGGTAAGCAAACCTATTACATTTGAAAACGAAAACCAAATTCATTAGCGACTTAATAAAATTTCGTTGCTTATGCAAATGATGGAACCGCATCCACGATAATTTTGAACATTTTTCTACGGATTAAATTCTTGTGCGCGGTTTATCACCCATAAACTAGAAGGATACGAAAAACAATAATCCGGTTCACATGCATGAAATTCGATGCATTGCTATATGGTTAAAATTGTGTATCGTTATTTTCTACAGCCATAAAAAAAATTCTCGTAATTCTAAACTATCTACGATTCCCAAAGTGAAAAATAAAACTGTTATTTTATTATCTTTAACTTCTATTTAGTCGAGTGGAAGAATCTCTTAGTCAACACATAACTTTTTTCTTTTGTACGTACTCCGTTATTTTTCGCTATGCATGTAAGTTTTAATAAACACATAAATTGTGAATTATACTTTTCGTATACATATATGAGAGCTAGGTATGTGTGTTCTATACGTTCAAAGTTTTTTTTTAGTTCTACACTTTATATCTCTTAATTAAATAAAATTTATACAGCAGCAGTACTTTTCTGTATCCATACATACTCCTATACATATATACTTTTTTACGGTTAAGGGGTAATTATACCGCATACACTACATACGACTAACTGCTTCATTTATAGTAGCATACCATGTAAATTATAGCCAAGAACCCTATAAATGAGAACAATTTATATTCAAATGTTATTTAATCTAAGGAAGAACAAAAAAGGTTACATGTGAAAATGAATATTTTACTTATCGAATACATTACACTTCAATGATGATGTTGGTTTTTTAATACCTACTCGTATATCCTTATAAAATGTATTTGTAATGTTATGTAGATGTTATCTTATCATAAAACCGTATCATCATTATTTTTTATCTATCAAATTAAGATAATTAAAAAGAAGAAAGGAAGCAAATCATTTTTAAACTATCTATGTTCTATCCTATACGACAGGACTCCAATCAGTTTTAGTCTAAACTTTTGGACATTTTGGAATGTAATAGTGTTAAAAATTATATATTCAATATGATAAACTTTGATCCTTGTGCTTCAGTTTTAAAATATTGTACATCCCTTAAACAATAACAGACAAGCAGATTCCACTTTGAAAAGGTAAAAATAAAAACATTTTTTTTAATTAAAGTTATGTAATTATAATTTAAAACCAAAAAAGTTTTTACCATTTACATCGAATTTACATAGCATAAATTTAGCAAGGATTAAATTGTAGAAAATATAAGAGGATCATTAGATACTAATTAGTGTTTACGTAACTTTCGATTAGTTATGTATAAGTAATTATTGATGTAAAAATTAAATACATTTTAGATGAAATCTTGTAAAAAAAATTAAAGGATGCTGCCTTTTATTATCTTATGTTACAGCTAAGAACAAATGGAAAATTCACTACAGTAGAAGATTCTAGCTTTCACTCAATTTGCAACATAGACATTTAAGTTCACAGACTTAGACAGGTAATCATCTACAACATTGGACGTACAAAATATTAAAAATCCAGCAAGTAATCGAAATCTCTATAGAATATTTGAAAATATAGGGTTTTCCAATAATAGTGGTATGATCCAAACTTTTCTCGCTATAATTCAATTGTTGCACTTGCTGTATGGCACGTAGCCCCGTCTTGTTGAAACCAAATGTCGTCAAAACCAACTTCTTCCAATTTCGGCCATAAAAAGTTGGTTATCATCGATCTATACCGATCTCCATTGACAGTAACGCTGTTACCAGCTTCATTTCGAAAAAAATACCGACCGATGATTCCACCAGACCAAACTGTCAATTTTTCATGAATAATTTGTGGATTTTCTTCGCACCAGAATCGACAGCTTTGTTTATTTACCGCACCACTCAGATGAAAGTGAGCCACATCGGAAAATATGATTTCCTTAAAAAAGTCGTTATCGTTTGTAATTGCAATTTGTAAACGTCGTTCTTGCGTATATCTCGCCATGATGAAATTGTAAACATTACTGAATACAATGAAAAAAAGACAGATCATGACATATTACAAATGGCCGAAACGTCACTTAAAAATCATATCATTCCTATTGGAAAACCCAAACCCACCCCCCTATATATATGAAAAAATTAATATATGAAGTATGCTTCAATCGCTTTTACTAAACCGTAGCAATATTAAAAGAAAATGGGACCTAATTAATTAAACCATTTGTTAAAAACCTAAAGCAAGTTGAATTAAAACCTTTGTTTTGTACAGTGGAAAATGACGAAGATTAAATAATGAATTATTTTTTATTATCTAATCATAGTACGCAAGTGGTAGAATGATTCAATAAATTATTTCTACCAGTATTCCCCATGATATCGCAATGAAATTTTGCTGCCTCAATTTCTAATGATTCAGAAGCCTGAAACAACTACCTTTCTGGTACAGACATTTCTGAGATTGGTGCTGGAAAATTACAAATTTACAGAAATTCATAATAATTCATAGTACGCAAGTGGTAGAATGATTCAATAAAATATTTCTACCAGTATTTCCCATGATATTGCAATGACATTTTGCTGCCTCAATTTCTAATGATTCAGAAACCTGAAACAACTACCCTTGTAGTACAGACATTTCTGACATTAGTGCTGCAAAATTACAAATTTACAGAAATTCATAATAATTCATAATACGCAAGTGGTAGAATGACCCAATAAATTATTTCTACCAGTATTCCCCATAATATCGCATTGAGATTTTTGCTGCCTTAATTTCTAATGATTCAGAAGCCTAAACATTGGCCATTTGATTCAGACATTTCTGAGATTGGTGCTGGAAAATTACAAATTTACAGAAATTCATAATAATTCATAGTACGCAAGTAGTAGAATGATTGAATAAATTGTTTCTACCAGAATTCCCCATGACATCGTAATGAGATTTTGCTATCTAATGATTTAGAGTCCTGAAAGTATTACCCGTTTGGCCCGGAAATTTCTGAATTTGGTGCTGAAAAATTACAAATTTACAGAAATTCATAATAATTCATAGTACGCAAGTGGTAGAATAATTCAATAACTTATTTCTACCAGTATTCCCCATGATATCGCAATGAAATTTTGCTGTTTTAATTTCTAATGATTCGTAATTTCTAATCGACCCATGACATCGTAATGAGATTTTACTATCTAATGATATAAAGTCCTCGAAGCAATACCCGTTTGGCCCGGAAATTTCTGAGATTGGTGCTGGAAAATTACAAATTTACAGAAATTCATAATAATCCATAGTACGCAAGTGGTAGAATGATTCAATAAATTATTTCTACCAGTATTACCCATGATATCGCAATGAAATTTTGCTGCCTTAATTTTTAATGATTCAGAAGCCTGAAACAATTACCCTTTTGGTAAAGACATTTCTGAGATTGGTGCTGTAAAATTACAAATTTACAGAAATTCATAATAATTCATAGTACGCAAGTGGAAGAATGATTCAATAAATTATTTCTACCAGTATTCCCCATGATATCGTAAAGTGATTTGCTGCCCTAATTTCTAATGATTAAAAAGCCTAAACGTTACCCACTAAGTTCAAACATTTCTGAGATCGGTGCTGGAAAATTACAAATTTACAGAAATTCATAATACGCAAGTGGTAGAATGATTCAATAAATTATTTCTACCAGTATTCCCCATAATATCGTATTGAAATTTTGTTATCTTATTATCGATAGTTTCATCGATCCAAAATAAGTACATTGACTGTGAAATAAGTGACCGCTGCATGAAAAAATCATTCATCAACGATTATAGTTGATGAATGGTTTTTTTCATGTTGCGGTCACTTATGTAACAACGTTATAGATTACCGATGTGCGGCTAGTAATGCAACTAAATTGCTGAAAAATAATCCAATGATTTATGGAAAGATATAAAATTAGTGATGGGCAATGTGCCTGGTTTGCGGTGGTTCTGTAGTAAATGTCAAAATGGATTAAATAGCATCCTATCCAAAATCGACAAATCACTCAAAAAATATTAAAATCAGAGGAAACCATAATCGATAATGTTCTCAAAAGAATGAATCAATTAGAAGAGACATTAACAACGATGATTCATGCTTTGTTCCAATCTTCTGTTCAACCAGAAGAAAGTCCGGTCACAAGATCCATGTCCGAAGCCTCCACCCAGAACGCAACACCAAGTGTACTAAAGAAAATATAGATCATCAAAAGCCAACAAGAAATAATAATCTACCCGGGGCATCACAATCAACCATTCATGTCCCTAATATTAATGCAACTGCCAATGACGTTGAATTAATGAACGAGTACTCAATTGGAGTGGCGCAACCCAGAAAGTGGCTTTTCGTTAGCCGCATACATAATTCAGTACTGGATGAACAGTCCCGCAAACTAGTGACAAAGATCGCGAATTCGGACGATCTGTTTGCCCAAAGCATGGTGCCGAACGTAAGCTTTGGAATGAAATATGATTGGTGAAGTTTTTCAAAGCACTATCAACTTGTAGTGGTTATTGTATTACAATATTCTAACCACACATATTGATAGCATAACAACTCGCAACTCATCGCTAACTGTACGTGCATATACACGGAAACAACACGACGAGCAAAGAAGAACAAAACCTAAGAAGAACGAACTTTTATTTCGCTGCGCATCACACAGTTCATCTCCATCCATCAGCCGTGCAACAAGTCGCTGCTAATTTACACCGCTGCACACCACGATGCACGCGCACCACGCCGCCATTAACTCATGGCAGATAAATAATAAAATATGTAATAAATAATTTTAATATTAATAAATAATATTTTAATGAACAAAAGTAACGAAACGTTATAAACTCTACTCTGTGGCCAGCGGGACTGATTGTCAAATAATTTGATTGAGGTTAGGAGGAATTTTTCGGTCAGCATATATACGCCACATAATCCAGTAGCAAATTTTAATGCTGGGAAAAATATTGCCACAGCCGCTGTTTCGTGTCTCGTAAACCTCGTCAAGAGAGCAAAAACGATTAAAGTCAGAGATGCAATATGCTATTCAAAGAGTGGTTTATTGTATTTTCATCTTCAGAAAACTACTCCAAGACTCCAAGGCTGAGTAACATCTACATTGATGTGATATTGGTATAAAACCAACACACAATAAATCAATTATCTCATCATTTAAATCTAAACTTATGTTAACAAGAGGCGTAAATAACAACCACCATGAAGGTTCTATTAACGGATATGAGTTTTATAAAAATATTCCTTCTAAAAAATTATTGCTTGCTGAACCTCAGATATCAACCTGAATAAATGGTAAACACTTAGTAACTTCATCTATTTTAATTTGTGTTGCCTTAGATGAAAAACTGAAAAATTATAATCTTAAGAAACACCTCTCGCGGAACGGACTTATCTACAAAACTTCTACATTAAATCCGTCAATGCACACTCAGAGAAAAACTTGGGTCAAAAGAAACAAAAAGCTGAGTCTATTTTGCCAAAATCTTAGTGTTTTTCGATCAACCAAATCTATTAGTTAAAAAACAAACAAGATCTTGGTTGAATAAAATTTTAATTTTAAATAACCAAATCATTTTTATTTAATCTTTAACTTAGTTAATATAGCCAAAAACATATAGTTATTTTATTGGATAGAAGTGGACAAAAATTGGTAACAGTGCCCGGCTATTTTGTAAAATTAACCAAGGGAAAGATTATTTTACTAATGGCTTGTTAATTCTACCAAATTTTCTTAGTAAATGTAACAAAAAATGGCGATTAACTTATCTAAGATTTTTTCGCCTTTTCGAACAAAATATTATTTTTAATGGACATAGAGAAATTTACTCCCCCGCCCCCATTTTAATCCCTGGCTTCTGGCGTAAAGATACACAAACTCTTACCAAAATGAGAACTTCCTTAGGTCTCTTTTCTTGGCAGCCTGGTTTCGAACTGATAAAAAGTTGGTCTACTCATTAGGTTGCACTTGCAATGACCAAACTGCAAAAATTCAACTCTTGCTTTGTACCTTTAGTACAAAACAAGAACTTATCGATTTGGCGAATTATATCACCAAATCAGAAACTTTTGGAAATTCTCACTATGTATTATGTATTAAGATTAACCAAAATATTTTGTTATTTATAACAATCATGTTGTACACCTAACAACATCTTTTTTGGTTAAACTAAACAAAACTACGTACCAACATCCTGGTAACTCAAATTACATCCACTTTTTGTAGTAACCAAGTAAGAAAATACCAAATTTCTAAATTAAACAAGAGATTTGGTTTATCTAGCTCAGAATTTTGTGTTAAAACAACCAAATCAATTTTACTAAATACAAAAGTTTATAAAACTGAGTGTAAATACGTTTTGGTTACTCATCAATCTAAAACTGATTGCAGCAATCTAATCTACGCTCTAGAAACTTTAACAGGTTACTTGCAACAACGGAAAAATGAGCCTTTCACAATTACTTTGGATGCTAACCACCATGTCAACAGATTTAGGTCGGTGTTGGATTACATTACAAACTATCCATCTAACAACATCAAATGGGTTTTAAACATTTCATTCAATATGCCAACTCAGTATGAAAGAGCGCTACCTTCCCGTTTGATTACTGGTAATTCCTCAAAGTTTTCACATAGTAACTGTATAGATTTTCCAACTACATCTCCGACATTTTACAAAGAGTTGTCTGCAGAGTCAAGCTATAAAAAATCGATCATGTATATATTATATATTTTTTGTTCATCGGGCACGGAAATTATGATAGATCGCCAGACTTACAACTCGATAAACAACATCTATCTTAAGGAAAACATAAATATGCCGGACGTTACAAATATTCAAAGTGTACCTGGATGTGGTCCATAAACTTGAATTATAAACAAGACGGGATACTTGAATGTGACGTATAGATGCCCAGCTGATGTTACTTCCACCCTAACGGAATTCTACCCTAACATTAGTAGTATGAACACCGTGCAAATCTCAACCAAATTTATAAACCTGCCGTCAACATTGTCGTCGATAACCCACTCTATCTAACTTTTACCAAAGCTGATAAACAATTAATCTTCCAGCTTAAGATACCAGAATCTAATAAAGTCATGACGATCCACGAAACACAACGATTAACCTCACCAAATGTAATATGTATTAGAATCAATTCACAACCACTTGAGCTGTTCGATAGTGTACATCATGCCATAGTTGCTATTTCAAAACACAGTCATTTAAATATTTTTCACCAGTGGCTAATGATAGACTACACTCACTTTTAATGAAAGCTCGAACCTATAACTATCAAAACGTAAACAAAATGGCATTAAAGGCATTTGATGGGAAAAATACTGCCACAAATTTGGAATGTATTCATGGCACCCCAACCGTGTCACATCCACAAAAAATTATTAAACAGACATTTTACTCTTAAAATGTAAATAAAATATCTTCAAAGGCAGCTCAATTTCATAGTTTTGAGTTTTTCTTTCCGGTTTATATCATCTATGAAACATCAGTCAACGATAAAATCTTGAGTTCGGAATTCTTCCCTATAGTCAATATGTGGTTTATATATGTGATCCACCCCAAACAAGCGTAAAATATCCGGTGGCGGAGTACTCACAGCCGTCGATACATCACTACATGAATTGGTAGATTTAACGAATCCTTCGATCGAGCCATTATGTGTCAAAATTATCATCAATAATAAGTCAGTACGAATTTACGTGGCGTATATTCCACCTGATTCGCCTACATCATCTTAAACCAAGTGCTGCCACACAATTATGAAAATTACCAATACGGCCGATCAATCAGACGTAATTTTAATAACCGGGGATTTCAATTTCTCAAATATTAATTGGACCTATGATGAAGAAACCAACAAGATTATGCCTGTAAATGTTAATTCGGATAATGAGTACCTATTCATCGAGACCATATTTGGACGAGACCGAACCTTGGATCTCATTTTTACTAATGAACCAGTTTTATTAAAACAGAAGAATCACCAACTTTCGTAATTAATGATATTCACCACAAAGCAATGGAAATAATATAACAGGTTCCAAAATTACCAAAAAACCGAAAAACCAAAAACCATATTACAAACTTCAAAAAGGCCAATTCGAATAACTTACGACAAAATTTTGAGCAATTAAATTGGAATGCCGAGTTTAGCAGCAATGACATACATAGATGTGAATGTGGAAATTTTTTACACACATCTATTAAAAGGAATTGATTTATTCATTCTCTTGTCTATGAGCAAACCGAACAAATATCCTTCATGGAATGACGATCAGCGTATCAAAAGATTAGGCTTATAAAGAAAACCATAGATTATGTTCCCAGGATAGTAAACAGAAATTTACTGCATTCGATCGATTTTTTGAATCTTATTTTGAACTGAGATACAGAAGCTATATTCGCAATCTAAAGGATAAAATAAAAGGCGATCCCAGATAATTTTGGAAATTGTTTAAAACCAAACGCGAAACTGATGGTTACCCAGTCTGGATGGAATTTAATGATCAAAAGTCTTGTGATCTGCAGATCATAACCAACATGTTTGCTGAGTGTGACTGTTGGGACTATTTTGAGTTCGTTCAGTTATTTATTCAGAAGCCAAACCACTTCCTATTTGATCCAGACATTTCTGAGATTGGTGCTGGAAAATCACAAATTTACAGAAATTCGTAATAAAATTTGGGGATGAAACTCACATTTTGATTTTTTTTTTGATTTTTTTCGGGTTGATTTGAATTAATCTTGGAAACACACTACATAAAAAATGTCAGTGTCTTAAAATCCGGGTAAGGGATGAAATTAATATTGCCTGATGGACATATTTATTTTTCCAGTAGTCATTTTCTCGCTGACTCTCACGAAAAATATTAAAAAAGAAGGTGTGAGTCACGCCAGAAGTCCCATTTTGGAAATCCCATGGTTTTCTTATTTTATCGAGTAGTGTTTGATTGTGCAATTTTGTGCGTCTAACGGTAAAATTTGTGCATAATGTATTTTGGGAGAGAATGTGAGATTTCTGACGTGATTATCACACCAGAAATCCCATAGATCCGTTTAATCATTAGAGCATATGTTTTGCTTTAGTTTAATTGTGCAAAACTGTACAGGCCAAAATCAGTTTAGTTCTCCCCAGAATTGGTCAGCATTTCTCCTAGATCGGCTTTATCTGCCCAATTACATGCATTATGCACAAAATCTGTTAAAGTAGATTTAGAAGTATATAATCTGATAAGACCAGGATGCACTGGTGGCATACCCCATATCAGCCAGCATTGTGAATCAAAAACCCTTAATTCAACCCTAATTTAAAACTGTAATTTTTGAAATAGACTTAATGAATGATTTTTGAAAATCACACATTTTATTAATGAAATCACTTAAACTAGTTGAAATGAACATTCGGATAAAATTTCATGATTGTGCCCACTCCTCACCAGCCAGAATCCCACTTACAAGACCCTTCCTTCAATCCTAATTTTAAAAGATCATTTTTTGAAAAATTTTATATGGGTGATTACCTGAAATCCCACCTTTTATTAATGAAATCACTTAAAATAGTTTAAATGAACATTCAGATCAAATTTTGAATGTTCATTTCTACTAGTTTAAGTGATTTCAATAATAAAAGGTGGGATTTCCAGAAATCGCCCACACGAAATTTTTCAAAAAAATGATCTTTTCACATTAGGGTTGAAGGAAGGATCTTGTAGGTGGGATTCTGGTTGATGGGAAGTATGAACAATCATGAAATTTGACCTGAATATTCATTTTAACTATTTTAAGTGATTTCATTAGTAAAAGGAGGGATTTCCAGAAATCACCCATATAAAATTTTCCGAAATGGATCTTTTGAAATTAGGGTTGAAATGGGGGTTTCCTACGAGTGATTCTGGCTGATGGGTAGTAGACGCAATCATGAAACGTGATCACTATGTTCAGTACAAGCAGTTTAAGTGATTTTATTAATAAAATGTGCGATTTTCAAAAATCATGTATTAAGGGTTTTTTATGGGGTTTTTTATAGGGTTTATTATTCCCAATTCTAGCTGATATGGAGTATACCACCAGTAAATCCTGGTCTTATCAGATTATATACTTCTAGATCTACTTTAACAGATTTTATACATAATGCATGTAAATGGGCAGATAAAGCCGTTCTAGGAGAAATGCTGACCAATTCTGGAGGAGAACTAAACTGATTTTGGCACGCACAATTTCACACAACTAAACTAAAGCAAAACATATGGTCTAATGATTAAACGGATCTATGGGAGTTCTGGTGTGATAATCACGTGAGAAATTCCACATTATCTCCCAAAATACATTATGCACAAATTTTACCGTTAGACGCATAAAATTGCACTACTCGACAAAATAAGAAAACCGTGGGATTTCCAAAATGGGACTTCTGGCATGACTCGCACAAAAGAAGGAATGTTCTTTGCAAATTTTCACTTTATACAAAATTTGGAAATTCCGACTGCTTCCGATTTCGATTATAATTGAAAAAATGCTCAAACACAAGGGCACCCGTTCCGTCCGTGTCGTTTTTTGAAATTTGCTATTTTAATGAAAAACGAAAATGTAAACACAATGACCTAAAAGAAAAATATTCTGTTTTCCATAGAAAATGTCATTTTGTAAAAAAGACGAACGAACCAAATGCATTGTGATTAAGCCTTAGCACGTGACGTTTTCGTGACACCCATTGATCTGGATCAACTCAAAATTTATTGAAAAACTTGATCCAAATTATGTTTTGGGTTTACAAATTTTTATTTGAAATCAACTTAGCATCTTTGTGAAATTTCACAAGACATGAGCTAAACCGGATCAGATCATACGGATGTTTCAGTTGGATATGAATATTTGCGTAATGTACCTTAAACAAACTTTCGAATAATTCATATACAAAACTAAGAGCTTAAAATTAAACAATTATACGAATATTTATTTATATAGGTAATTTCAAAAAATTAAAATTAATTACATTAAAAGCAAAAATTAAAATAAATCAAACAGATAATTTATTATGATAATTTAGTACGTGACGTACTTTATAAATTATTTCATTTGTTTAATTAAAATTAGATATGTATTACAGAATATCTATTTGCATAAACATATAATACCAAATTATGCGTCTGTACGTAGGTATATGTAGTGTATATATAACATTGTTCAACTATGTATGTAAACTTGTTTTATAAATATAACTTGGTTGGATAAATTAATTATTCAGAACTGAATTTGAGTATAAAGGACGAATGGACTGATTTGCTAATTTTACCTAGGCAGGTAGAAACCATTATACAAACTCATATCCAAGCTCAACTGAGATCATTACAAAGTTCTCAGTTGAGCTTGTATTTATCCGACATAACCCGTTTGGCTTTGATCAAATAGTTGCTCTTTTGGAAACTAAAAAATCAAATTGTAGTAAAGATTACTAGAGTTGCTTTACGCTCTGAAAATAAAAGAAAAGCATAATCGGGTTTGACAGGAGAATTAGTTTGCTTCCTTAAATCGATTTAGTTTGACAACTATTTTAATTATTAGTTTTTCGTGTTTGGATAACATTGTACATGAAGTTATAATTTGTACTGCTAAGTGCTCTTAAACGCAAAACACGGAACATTTTGGAAAATAGCAAGTGTTTATTATTTAAAATTTAAAACAATAAATATTTGTTGATTCCCGCGAAGATAATTTTGCTTAAAATTGAAATTTCTGGAATGACCTTGAAATGATGTTTCGATACACGAGGAATAGTTGAAACCTGAACTGCAATGACCAAACTAGCAAAAATATAGAAAATACCTTGAACTTACAAACAAAATATAATCACGTCTTTCTTGCGTAGCGAAACATAATAATTCGCTAAGGCATTGTGATTATACTTTGTATGTAAGTTGAATCGAGTTTACACGAACTCTTACGGAGAGAATGGAGTTTTTTTTTGTTTAACAAAATAAATGACAAACGTATGTAATTTAAAGGATCATTGTCTTATTGCCTTAAGTAGAAAAACAGTGGCAGATCAGTAAGACCAAACATTTTTATTAATTTATACTTAACTTTGCGACTGTAATTTTGTGATTTGGTGAAGTTTGAGATGAACCTATCGTAGAACCCCTAAACGTTTTTTTCCGAGATCAGAACTCCTCCCTTCGCAATCGAGTTCTGGAGTGCATCCTAATTTTAAGTTTTATGGGATATTCTAAATTGCTTCTACCTTAAGAATGAATATATAATAAGCGATAAATCGGGGCCTGTGTATGTATACGCAATATATAGACTTTGTATGTATGAACGTAAAGCGTGGATTTGAGAAGAAACTTTCTACAAGTGCTATGGAAATTTGTTTTTGAAGAGTTATTCCACTTTACTTGATTGTATCTTGTAGATGCGGCGGAGAAATGAATTTTCATTCGCCTGAGCATGAACTTTGTATATTTATCTTTGGTTTTCCGTGGTGGTGTCTTTGATTTGATGATCGTCGTATAAAATGTATAGATCGTGGTTGGGGTGTATGATTGAAGAGTGGTAATTTCGTTCGTCATTAGCTCTACGTGCATACACACAAATTTTGATCTGTGTATTGTAAGGTGATCGTCGGATTAGGGACGTCCTAGCGGAGAATGGTGAGATTCTGAATGAGGAATGACTTGAAAATGAAGGGTGTAGTTTATCGAGGTTGAGAGTGGGTGGGCAGAGATTATGTGCACTCCGTATGTACGAGATATGGATGGGTGGGGTCGGGGAGGATCTTAACAGAAGGAAATGTCCATGCCATTTGTGTGAAGATGTTGACCGTGCTTTTTTGTTCGCCTTCTGCTCGGTCGTATTTTGATATCCGAGATTGGCTGATTTTAGTGATATTCCTGTATACAATTAGTCAGCTTCACATCACTATTATTCCTTGCAGTTCCTGATTACGCAAATTTATTTAGTTCAAATGAAGATTTTTGATTACAGAATATCTTTGAAGCCGTACTACTTTTTAATTAAAAATAAAATTTTAATTTAAAAGTCAATTCGCATTGCGGCTGCAATTGATTGTGGTTAGTAATTTAAGTATTAGGGAATTTAGTATTTGGGAATTTAAAAATACATCAATGGGTTTAATAAAATTGTTTTAATAGATCAAACGAATGTGATTGTATGGAAAATTGAAGTGTCGGAGGAGTGGAGTTCTATAAAGTTGCATAACAGTGGTGTTGCCCAATTCTCGTTTAAATTAAATTTTAATTCTAATTAATATTTTTTTAGGAAGCTTGCAAATTTTCATGACTTTTTATGGAAGATACAGGGTGGGAATCACAATGGCTATAATCGGGTTTGCTAATAAATTTGACATTTCAGCGAATGTTTGAATTTTTGAAAATATTTGTCTGCACTCAAATTTTACTCTTGGCTGGGAGACTGCAGAGTGAAATTTGAGTGCAGACAACTATTGCTGTACTTAGATAGTTTTTGTATTTTCGGGGTTCATGACACTTCTTTAATTAAATTATTTTCTGGGTTGTTCGGGAGGCTGTAAATTGGTAAGGGTTTTGGTTGGCTTGTTCTATGTTGGATGAATAGTCATCGCTGGTTTTCAATTTAGGATCGTGATTGCTGATTATTTATATCCAGAAAACAAAAATTATTGTGCCGTCTAACAACTGCTGCTTTACGAACAATTGCCTACTGAAGTGTCTGTAACCGGGTCAAGTCTATCATGTCTAATAACCTTTCCTATTTCTCCATCTTGTTATATGTAAAAGAGGTATAAGGCAAGCCCGGCGTATCCGGGCTCCCTGCTTAGTCTTGGCCGTACATTCTAATCAAATATTCTAAATTGCTTCTACCTTATGTTTTGCAAATACATTTAAATTTATCTGTTAATTAACAAATTTTGTGTACATAAACATTTTGTTAAATTATCCATTTTGTTAAAATTTTCATATTCGTTCTTACATACATAAATTAATTTAAAGGTGCAGTTTGTCAAAACATTAAAGAAAAAAAGTTGGTCAAATTCATTCTATGACAGCTGATGTATTTCTTCTTTCTTTAAAATACAGTGAGCTAGCTAAATTTGAACCAGGCACATAAGGGAGAAGACCGGATTGGATAATGGAACGGATGCTAGATTAAATCGGGCACATGGGCCAAATGGAAAATATATAAATTCATTTTCATCGCCGCTTAATGGAATTTTAGGAGTGCTCATAACACTAACAGTGCGATGAGGATGTTCTAGGTTGGCCACGTTCGCACTATAATGGCGAGTTTAACGGCAATTTTCGTAAAATTACGTTTTCTTATACATCCAATGAGCATTATAGTTTAGGTCAGCATATGAGTGTGTTCATATACTAACGGACAATTTATGTGATTTAGTATCAAAATGCAAGCTTATTTGGTGCCTAGAATAAGATAATTACCTGATAGCTAGTTAGTAACTTTATCAGACCGGCGCATGTAAAATATATATGACAAATAATAAGAAAATTTGGTTTCTAATATCATTCCATAGGTTGTCGACGTAAACTACATTGCCAACATCAGGGACGCAAGAGATTATGTGTCGACAACTGGGAGTTTACATTTCATAATCTACCACTCCCGACCCCTGAGGAAGTGTGCTTGCTTGCGCATGCGTTGAAAGATACTCACCGAAATATCATGCATTTTCGACACGCAGTTATTGTTTAACAATCGTTTGAATGAGTCGATGTGAATTTTGTGAAAATGGAAAAATCGAGTATCGAGATGTCATTAAATATTTATTTTTGAAAGGCAATATGCCTTCGCAAAAAAAAACGAGTTGCAAGCTATGTAGTATTACTTTGCACCATCATTTACCACCGTAAATGATAAACAACTGTCCAAAGAACTTGCACCCAAAGAACCTGGCTTGTCACATTTTGAATCAAAATTTAGGCATGAAAAAGCTGCCCGCGCTTTGGGTGCCACGTTTGCTCACTTTGGACTAGAAAGGTGTACAAATGAAAGTTTCCAACGCTCTATCAGCGCAGTTTAGGCGCAATAAATCAGAATTTTGGCGCTGGCTAATTACTGTTGATAAAACTTGGATACATAATTACTCTTTAGAATCAAAAATGCGGACAAAACAGTGGAGTGCCGAGGTCCAAAAAGGTAAAAGGCTGTTCCTTCGGCTGGGAAAGTGATGGTGACTGTTTTCTGGGACAGTCATGGAGTTATCTTAATCGATTATCTTCAAAAATGGAAAAACATTACAGAGGCATACATTTGCAGAAAATTATCTTGCCATCGCGACTGGTATTGGATTAAACGATAGTTGATTGAGGTGTGACTTTACAATATTCATGATGTTTATTTAAATCATTTACCTTTTATTTTAATTATACGAGGGTTATCTGAAAAGTATCCGACATAACAAAGACACAAGACGGTTTTGTTTAAAATTAAATTTTATTTCTCTACCGTCTCCTTCCCAGCAATGCTCCTAGTGATGGTCTCCTTATTCAACAGAAATTTCTATCTAGCTCTCTCTAGCTTAGGGAATAAAAAAAGTCGCATGGGGCTATGATCTGGTGAGTAAAGCGATGCTCAAGCTGTTTAAAGCATAATTCGCGAATTTTCGTGACACCCACGGCTGAGGTGTGAGACGGCGCATTTTCTTGTGGATCAAGATATTTTTCTGCAAATGTGGCCGTTTTTCTGCAATTTCTGTCTTCAGTCGAAGGAACAGCCGCTTCCTCCTTGACAGTCAACTAGAGTGTATTGTTGTATCAAAGTTTCATCAACAGTAATTAGATGGCACCAAAACCCCGATTTATTGTGCCTAAACTGCGTCAACTGAGTGTGGGAAATGTTCATTCGAACACGTTTCCACTGGTCCAAAGTGAGCAAATGCGGCACTCTACTCGCCGACAGCTTTCTGATGCCAAAATCTTGATTCAATATTATGACGAACACGTTCTTTGGACATATTCATAGCCTCGTCTATCTCTCTAATTTTAGTTCGGCGGTTGTTTAAGATTATTTGGTAAACTTGAGTGATGTTAACGTCAGTAATAGTAGTTTTTGGGTGTACTGAACGTTCGTCGACACCCAGCTGGAACGGCCACCAATAAACTAAACTGCCCAAAATTTCACGGTGATAAATGATGATACAAAGTCCCGTACACATCTTGCTCGATACTCGAGTTTTTCCATTTTCACAAATATGCTCGACGATTGTAACCAGCAAATATTTCGGTGAGCACACTCTGGCTCAAATACACTCTCTGACTTTTGTTGACTAGTGCTGTCATCTTCATGTTGAGCTCGGTAACTTTTCAGATAACTCTTGTAATATCACTCGTTTTTTTAATAAATGTTATTAAATTCCTTTTTCTGACAATAAATAATGAAAATGTTGAGCGATGAAGCAATAACATAGACAAATGATGTTTGTATGTCGAAATCCGAAGAAAAATTATGTTCATATGCCAAAATAAAATTCTACCAAAAATATAGCGCCATCTATCGGACGGAAGGATAGACTAAAACAATTTTATGGATCACGCGAGCATATTGTGTTTATAAATATAAAATTTGTTAATAAGTAAACCAACATTGTGAATATCAACCAGATTAAGCCATAATTAAAGAATTTATAGTAACTTGACTACAACGCCATCCATCGTATCCTAGCATAACTATGAACCATAGTCTTGACAAAACAAATATATTGAGTTTGGCCTCATTTGGTCACGTTGCTCAAAAGTTACACGATTACTAACAGACCCATCAACGTTTTTCTATTATTTAAAACAGAAGACTATTTTGACAGCTGATATAGCAAAAGTTGTGTGATTACACATCACATGGAGCAGATGTATTGACAAAACGTTAGTGTTAAAACTGGTTTTAAACTTTCGTTCTGGCAATTTTGATGTTGAAGATGGATGCACTACATTTTGGAAGGTCAGTTAAAGCTGATGAAGACAAAACCGTCGACTAGCAACTCGTGAGATCGCTGACAGATTAAATTTATCGAATTCGACCTGTTATAATCACATAAAACGCTTTGGATTAATTTTAAAACTCGACATGTGGGTTCCACATGTTCTTACAGAAAGAAATTTGCTCCGTCGCATTAACGTCTGTGATTTAAAAATGAACAATTTTAGAAGCGAATTATTATGGGGACGAGAAATGGGTTGTCTATTACAATATTAAACGCAACAGATCATGTAGTAAAAAGATAAACTGGCGCAACGTACTTCGAAAGCCGATATTAATCAAAAAAATATGTTTTTGTCTGTTTGGTGGGATTTCAAGGGAATCGTTTTTTTAGCTTCTACCTAACAATACGACGATAAAATCTGAAGTGTACTGTCATCAACTGGGCAAATTGAATCGAACAGAATAGGCCAGAATTGATCAATAGAAAAGGTATATTGTTCCACTAAGATAATGCGAGATCTCATAAAACCACGCCAAAAGCTATTGCAGTCCGAGAAAACTCGATTGACTATATCGCACACACAAAATTTGAAAATTTCTAAACATTGACCGTTTAAAGTGTCATGGTTGGAAATAGATTCAAATGAAACGTCTTAATGCTGCTCGCACCTGGAAAAAATTGCAGGTCAATTTTCATGTGGCTAGTCCGGGAAAACTCCGGGAAAATATTGACCGTTTAAAGTGTCATGGTTGGAAATAGATTCTAATGAAAGGTCTTAATGCTGCCCGCACCTGGAAAAAATTGCAGGTCAATTTTCATGTGGCTAGTCCGGGAAAACTCCGGGAAAATATTGACCGTTTAAAGTGTCATGGTTGGGAATAGATTCAAATGAAAGGTCTTAATGCTGCTCGCACCTGGAAAAAATTGCAGGTCAATTTTCATGTGGCTAGTCCGGGAAAACTCCGGGAAAATATTGACCGTTTAAAGTGTCATGTTGGAATAGATTCAAATGAAAGGTCTTAATGCTGCTCGCACGTGGAAAAAATTTCAGTCAATTCAGCATCATTAAGACCTTTCATTTGAATCTTTTTTCAGCCATGACACTTTACACGGTCAATATTTAGAAATTTTCAAATTTTGAGTGAGCGATATGTTCCATCGAGTTTTCCGGACACCCCACATGAAAATAGACCTGAAATTTTTCCGGGTGCGAGCATCATTAAGATCTTGAATCTATTTCCAACCATGACACTCAATTTTCATCAATTGAAATCAATTTTTCGAAATTTTCAAATTTTGTATTCATAATATGCAATTATTTGCAATTTCCCAACAGTAAAATGAGTTTTTCCGAACGACTAAAAATGCTATTAAAAATATTGTTTATTGTTTTATTTTTATCGGTTTCAGTTGAGTTATTTTTTTGTAGAAAACAAATATTTGTGGTATACAAAACGCTTTCGGCTGAAAAATATCGGCTAAAAAATATCGGCTGAGAAATATCGGCTGAAGCACATTAATATTTGACACAACATAATAGATAGGAGAAAAAGTTCATGGCCTTTTTTCCTATAGATGGCTTTACATTCATATATCGCAGTAACCAATGATAGTAACGTGCAAACTTATGTGTGTTTGAAAGGTGACTTTTTAACTTGTACTTTGACATACAAAACATTAAAATCGGTGAAGTGAATAAAAAGTTACAACATTTTAAACATGGCGATAAATAATGAAAAAATTCGATATATTTTACAATATTACTACGACAAAGGTGAAAACAAGGCTTAGGCTTGCGAAAAAATCTGTACTATTTGTGGAGAAGGTACTTTATCAAAATCAGCAACAAATAAATGGTTCAAGCGCTTTCGTTCTGCAAATATGAATGTCAAAGATGCACCTCGCTCTGGTCGACCAACCACTGGAAAAGTCGATGAAATCATGCAGAAAATTGAAGAAGACCGATATTTAGGCAGCCATACAATTGGTAAAGAACTAAATATTGATCACAAAACAGTTTTAAACCATATGAAAATGGCTGGATACAAAAAAAAAGCTTGACGTTTGGGTACCACATGAATTAACAGTTAACAATTTAATAGACCGGATTTCTATTCGCGAAACGCTGCTGAAACGGAACGAAATCGAGCCATTTTTAAAGTGAATGATTACTGGTGATGAAAAATTGGTGATGAAAATATCATGGGCGAAATGAGGTGAAGCTTGCCAAACGGTATCAAAGCCAGGATTGACGCCAATAAAGGAAATGCTGTGTGTTTGGAAGTCAGTGAAGTTAGCCCGAAAAACCATCCCGAATTTTTTGGTATGTGTAGTCAACACGAAAAAAGTGTAGTCGTT